>MQRK01175289.1:9628-19848 GCA_001938485.1 Girardia tigrina
AGTGTGTTGACAACATGGGGGGATATTTTGATTAAAAATAAAATGTTATTATTTAAAAAAAATCGATTTACATTTTACTTTAATTTTGACCCGTTTCATGTCGAACAACCTAATATAATGTCAATATATAATTTGAAATTAAGATGATTATGATTGTGGATTTGGCTTATTATTTTCTCTGTAATTAGAATAATAAGTAGTTGTTTGTTAATTGTTGATTCCATTTGATAAGGCCAGCAAAATATTCGTCTTGTTTGGAAGTTTGATTTTGTAAAATAAATAAGTCTTTATTTCTTTTGTCTTCGTAAATTAAAGCTTATTTCGGAATCTTGTATATTATTTATGATTCTTAATTTCTTGAAAACAATGCGTAGTCTAATAAGTCAAAATCACGCAATTGATCCATTTAAATGAAACAAAGAAATTCAAATAAATGATCATATAGAACATTAATCAATCTTTGTTCTAACAATTTCTTTTTGTTTCTCGCAATTTCTACGAGTTCATCCTTTACATCGATCTGACTTGATATGACAAAGTAGAGAGAAAGCGATTCGAGATGAATAGTAGTTGAACGTGAAAACGCAAAAAAAGAAAAATGTCAACAATTTGGATTGGGCAAAAAGTATCATTACAAAAGGGGTTGTTTCAATATTTAATTAATATATATTTTTAATGATTATAATTTTTTCTTTAATTTAATCTAATTTAATTATCTATTTAATTTATTTTATTTTAAGTTTTTATTTAATTTAATTAAAGTTTATTTCTACCCAAAATTTTGGCAAAATGTTCGGTTAATGAACAATTTTCCGCTCAAAATATTTTTATTGATTTTTTATTTATGATTATAATAGTTATAAAATAATTAATACATATCATAAATAATACATACATAAATAATGCAAAAACGTTAGAAATGAATTGCGTACATTCAACAGAACTGAAAAAGTAACAAGGATTGACAGCGATAATTTTTTCTCTTATTAATTGTTCGTATTTGTAGATATATGGACAAGAAAATAATCTTATATAATAATTTATTTATATTTTCTGTAGTTTCTTCATCGCAATTTGTGAAATTGAACGAGAATCGTCAAGTGAAGGAATCATGAGGGGGGATTCGATCCATTTATGAATATCTTTCTGGAAAATGCGGTGGAAATAGACAAAGATGATCAAGAGATCAATAACGGTACGATCGTGACCAGGGGCAACAACATCAATATCCTAGAGGCTGACTATCACGTCCTTTGATAATTCATGTAAAAGCGTGTTATAATATATAAAATTATACTGCGAATTTTAACTTTTTGATGATTGAATTATTTTTTATTATTTGAATCTTTGATACTATTTTCCGAGAAACAGAATTTTGAATGGTAATAATAAAACAATATTGTGATTCCATTTATGAAACAGTTAAATTTAATAAGTTTATAATTATTAAATCAAGCTGAATTAAGACTTTTCAATTTCGCAAAAAGTAAGATGGAACCGGTTGCACCAGTAAAACGTAGAAATTCATGGAGGAAAAATTCGTTAATAAAAACAATTGATGATGTTTTGTGTTTCAATTTTAATTTGAGTGTTGATTTGGGATTATGTTAGATGCTTGATATATATTATTATCTGAACTAATTTATGTTAAATACTCAAATTTATGTTTAATATATTATGATTGTTTATTTTTTGATAAACAAAAATTATTAGTACTAGCACCAAAGGTTGCGGTAGTAAATACCCTTGTAAAACTTCACCACACTAGCTTTCTATAGATCGATGTTTTATGTAATATTCGTATTTCCTTCGCGCTTCGTTTTTCTGGGCAATTTTCATGGCAATTGAAAATAATTTACATTCGTATTAAACGTTTTAAATGCATATATGTTATTAAAGTTTATTCAAATTGAGTGAAAGATAATCCTAATTGTATGTTGTAAATATTGTGTGAGTTCCCTCAAAACGCAAACTAATTTCTTCGTATAATCAAGTTAGAAATCGTTTAAACGTTTTTTAAACGTTTATTATGCTAAACGAAGATCGTTTAAACGTTTAGTAAATTTTAAAACGTGCCCACGTCTAACAGTGAAGCATCAATATTCGTTTCGGGAGTTTCTTTTAAAGATGCTTACAAATATAAATAAAAAAGATCCATGATATAACATGTACTGATGCATTCTGCATCATAGTATTTGTGAATGACAAGCTCATTCTTTAAATTTTTGAATAAATAATTTTTTATAAATAATATTTGAAATAAGTAAATATTTAAAATCAAAAGTTTTCTAAACATTTATAATGTAAAAATATATCGTAATTAATTTTAAAAAGTTATTTTAGAAAATAATCGAATTTTATTTGTAGAGTAAAAAACTTAAAATGAAATTAATTGGGAAATAATGGATTTGTAAATAATTGATTAAAATATATATATATATATATACAAGGATAAAATAGGTTGTAATAATTTTAAAAGTTATTCTAAACAGTTTTGTAAAAAAAATTTAATTAATACTTTTATCATCAACGTATCGATATAATAATAAAAATTTGTAAATTACTGTAAAATACTATAAATTATTTTTTGGTATTTAAATTGTATGGTATTTATAATAATTGTAGGTAAAAATGCTTTTAAATATTAATAATAAAATTTTTAAATATTGATAAAAAATAAAACGTTAAAATCTTTATTAATTAGAAATGTTTCACAAAAAAAGAGAGAAATAACATTAAACTAATTCTAAAATAATAAAAAATCATTATGGTTAATTTAGTAAAAATATGACTACAAAATTTTGTTGGTTTTAATTTAAAAATAAGGAATGTAAATTTTCAAAATAAATAGAATTAAAATTTTCAATTTTAAAATAACTTGTCAGTTATTTATATTTATAATTTCATATTTTTATATAAGAATCTGGTCATAAAGAAAACGATAGACAAGTTACTCTACAAACAATTTTTATTAAAACAAAAATTGTTAACTAAAAATTGTTTGAATAATTGTTAATTGTGTTATTAATAAATTTTTGGTGTTAATGAATTACAATATTGATCAAGAACCCAACAGTATTATAAATAAATTAAATATTTTAGGATTAATGAATATGTACTATTGTTAAAGAATGCAACTGCAAATTCCTCTCAAACTTTTAGGTGAAAATTATTTCACACTTATCAATGTAGCCTAATGAGCCACCCTTCATTTCTCTAGATCCGGTGATTGCCTCAATACTCTCATTCCTACAGTGTTTTCCGACTCTACGATTAGAAAAAATATTCCTCAGGAGGCACAAAAATAGAGGCCATAATCTGCGGAGTTTTGCTCCCCTATCTCTCAAAGAACTGCTTGAGGAAATGAAAGATCGACCATTCTCCTTAATGACAGATGCCTTAAACCACAAAGCTTTGAAATTCATTCCTATCGTTGTACAATACTTCTCTGAGGCTGGCATTCAACTGAAGATATTGCAATTATCCAATTTTCGAGGTGATTTATTGCTTAGCTCTTGAAATGTACATTTGCAAAGTTTGATATCCGTAACATATTTGCTTTCACTTTAGGAGAGATATCTGCGGAAATTTATGAATATTTGCAATCATGTCTGACAAGACATGGAGTGTCATTTGGTAGACTCGTCGCCTTTTCCTTGGATAATGCTCCTGATAATTTTGAAGAGCGACTATGGTTGGCTAGAACAATGTCTTTAAAAGTCTAAGAACAGAAAAAGAAAATTTGGTCGCTGTTGAATGTCCAGCATATATTTGTCACAATGCAACGAAGGTGGTGGAAGAAACGCTGTCTATTGATGCAGAGAGCATCATTGCAAAGCCTTTCATCTACTTCCAACAATCCACTAAACGACACGAGCGTTTGAGAGAATTTTGTGAGTTTGTGGACACTGATTACACCAGTTTGCCAACACACACCAGAACTTGATGGTCAACCCTTCTTCGCATCATTGAATGCATCATTGAACTATGGCCTACTCTTAAGTCCCACTTTTTGTCTACTGATGGAGTGCCACGTCTTCTGCCAGACTTCTTTACATGAGAAGCAATTCAATGCGTTTTCCTGTTTCTCCAGAGTGCACTCTCCGTCTTCCAGAAGACGATATTGATCCTTGAACAGGAACACCTCTGGCTTCCAATGAGATGTTGGATGCAATTCAAGATTTGAGATTGAAGCTACATGTGAGATGAATATGATTCCCTAGCATTTTTAATTTCCTTTAACCCAATAAGTAATTCCAAAATTTCCACAGTATGTCTACTTCTGGGAAGACGACAGGAGAGCTTTGCGGGGGCTGTACCATTGACAGCAATGGATCACATGGAAGATAGTGGCAGAGCCGTGAAACTTAAAGCCTAATTCATGTCCTTTTATGATACTACCCTCAATTACATTGGCACGTGGTTCAACATGTCCACCTTTCCCAAAAAGGTTGGCTGGCTATGCTATCCAACCCAGATATTCTGGTTTATGAAAAATTTAAGGATGCAGTTGCATGTGTGTGCCCGCATTTGGTGAATTACCTCACCATCAACTGTTGACGTGGCACTCCATCAGTAGACAAAAAGTGGGACTTAAGAGTAGGCCATAGTTCAATGATGCATTCAATGATGCGAAGAAGGGTTAACCATCAAGTTCTGGTGTGTGTTGGCAAACTGGTGTAATCAGTGTCCACAAACTCACAAAATTCTCTCAAACAATGACGAATTGTTTGACGAGTTAAGGTCGCTAGAAAATTGTTAGGTGTTTACGTTGGATTTAAAAATTTTCCTGACTCTCCCTCTCTATTTCTAAATCAAACTGCTCCAACGTATCTTAAGTGATGATATCTGTTATCTATTAGCTGAAATATCGCCACTGCCGGTTAATAAACTATAGTTAAAGTTTTCACAAACAGAAAGTTACCATGTCTGGCTGAACACACATTACACATCCTTGAGATTTCTACCTGCAATGCTGGCGTAAAGCGTCTGTTTTCTCTTGTAAAGTTGCAGTGTTATGACGAAAGGAACAGGTTGTTTGTAAACTATGTGCAGGCAATTTCAAAAGTGAGGGTGAACTTTGTGCTTTGATTTAAGCTTATGTACGAAAAGTTGCTGTCTGATAGCGTAGCACAAAGAGCAATTCTGTCTAAAAGTTTCATTAGATCTTATTTAGTACAGTTTTCTTAAACAAAAATATGATTTCTTACACTCCATGAGGATAAGCAAAGCAAAGTTTTAACTTTTCTAACTCCTAAAATTAGTAATTAAATCCAGTCTTTGGAGTTTTCCAGTATTTCTAAAATACTGTTTGTAATTGTGAGGTAAAATTCGGAATGTTGTAAGTTTGTTGTTTGTATGCTATTTAGATTTGTGACATTCCTACTTAGATGGGGTTGATATTTTATTGACTGATTGTTTGAATCTGATGAAATTAATTTAAGGGGAATTATTTTTAAATACTAATTAAATAAAGTTTTATAATTTTAAATTTTAATAATATTTTTAGCAACGATTTTAATTTATTAAATGTAATATATTTTAAAAAATTAATGTTTATTTTAAAAATTACTTAATGATTTTTTTATCCAATAAAATTTTGAGAAATTAAAAGTTAATATTAAAATTTTCCCATTAATTGATTTTTTAAATTTGAATACATAATCAAAAACTATATCAATCAAAGAAAGATGCTTACTGAGAATGGTTGTGAAAAATCTGTTTGTGTTGTCAATAAATGTTTACACTCAAGATTGGGATGTTGTTAATAATAATCATTATTGGAAGTCTTTTATTTTTGATTTTGAAAAAAATAGTTTTAAACAATATTTAAATAAATATAGAAAAACAAAATAAATTTTATTAAATTCTTTGATAATTGATTAAAATACAAAGAAACTTTTGTTATTTCATGACTAAAATCATTTTGGGCAGAAATGAAAACCGTCTGCCCTACCGGTATTATTGAAAATAAAAAGTTGGAATAAGGTGAACTTCATTAGATAAAATCATATGGTATGGCAGAACAAAAACAAAAGGTTAGGTACCATTAAAGAAATCCCCAAGCGGCTCCATTGAAAATTTTCATGTGTATAATCAGGCAGAAATTTTTTAATTTATTTTGACATTATTTGACAATTATAATCTTAAAAAGTTTTATTAACATATTAAACTGCAAACAAATTGGATGTATAATTTCACTGAAATTAAAGTAAATTTTTCGTAAGGACATATTCATTTTTACATTCTTCAATAGCAAAATATTCCATAGTTAATATAAAACTATTTGGTCCGAAACTTTTTTAAAGATGATTTCTACTCAAAATATTTTTACTACGTTTTTTTACACTTTAGATGGGGGTACATTTAACGTTAAAACGAACTTTTAAACGTTTTCTTTTTTTAGGACGTTTAAAAGTTTAGTGATTTGTATTAGTGGTTCTTGAAACATCGTCGGAATTATTACTATGAGTTATTTCAGGCATCAAAACTTTTATTATACAACACCAAAAAATGTTTAAATCTAATATGTAAACAAACTTATTATTTTTTTGAGAAACAATTTGTTTTATAAATCTTAAAACGATATAAATAAAAATACTTATAAATATTCATATTTGATTTTTATTACTTTTATAAATCAATTTTAAATTACGATAACATTTTAAAATATTTAATCGTTTCGTTTAATTTTAATAATTTTTTAAAAATCATTCCACATATAAAAATTATGCATTTTAATTTGTACATTATATTTAAAACTCTCAAAAATTTTTAATTATTAACAATTTAATTAGATTTTCATAATTTTAGTAATTTATTTTTTCAAGCGTTACATATTTAATATATATACTAGTAAATAACCCGTCATGTATGACGGGTAAAATTGAGAAAAGAAATTTCATTTTTTAATTTTAATTTGAGTAATTTTGGATGTGGAACAGATGCATTAAAACAAAAAAGACACAATTATATCACTTTTTATAATTTGTTTTCATATATCAAATTTTCATATATCAAGTAGATAATTATTATTAATATAATTATCTACTTACAATTGTAAGTAGATAATATGAGCGTTAGTGAGGCAGGCAGGCAGGCAGGCAGTGAGTGACTTGGGCTTTTATAAGATAAGATAAATTTTAATTTGTACACGTGAGGAATATTTTTTAATGGAGTTTATTGTGTGTTGTTTGGTATGTTATTTTAGGATTGTGTTTCTCCCACCCAGATGGAAAATTGATATTTTAAATATTTTAAAACGTCGTATTATTTAATCAATTATTAAAATTTATTTCACCAATTTTAAAATTAAATTAATATTTCATAAATTATATTTTAATAATAATTTTCTTAAAATAAATAAAACTTATTTTTAATTTAAAGTATAAATTATTTTTGTAATAATTAAATTGTAATTTAAATTTGTTCGAATAATAAGACGTTAAAGAATATTATTTAAAAATTATAAATCAAGAACAATGACGAGCTATGCAAGTTTTATGAAGAATTGTTTAGTAACAATTTAAATTTTGATGCAAATAAATGTAATGAAAACTCAATTATTGTTCTTAATATGGCGACCAACGACCATGTGACACCGAACATCAGAGATCCAGAAATATTTGACGGATCTGAGTCAAAAGTTGAGGAATTTCTAAAGAGCTTTGGCAGATATGCGAAGATTATTGGATTCTCAGAAGAAAGAAGAGTCTTGCTGGTGACAGCATTCATGACTCCGGAAGAAATAAACAAATACGAGAATGCACAGGGAGATACGTGGGAATTAAAAATGAGATCTACATTCACCAGAGAGAAGAACATTTTGGAGATAATGAGGTAACCTGTTGAAATAAAAGTTGGATCAAACGACTCATCAACCGTATTCCGGAAAATAGACGAACTGGTTGGAAATTTAGTAGAAAATAAATTAGGGAAAAAGAAATATCAGACTTAGCATATGCTAACACTGTAGATGATAGAGAAGTGAAGAGAGAAATAGCTTTAAGAGGCATCTCGAAAGCTGTGGATATCGAATGTATACAGTAGAAAATAAACGAATTCGAATCAAAGAGTAAATATATAAGGGTGGACGCGTACATCACAAAGAGAGACAACGAATAGAGAATTGTTCTTAATAGTACATATTTAATTTAACCTTCTTTCAAAAATTTTCCTAGCATTTTTAATTCCTAACAATTTGTAAACGAGCATGTAATTCTTATGTTAATATTTCAAAACTCACAACATGGGTTTTACTTTTTTGAACCTTTTATCAGGCTACCTGAGACAAATTCATTTGTAAAGAACACATTAGTCCGAATCTATTGAGCTTTTTGAGGACTATAAATACGAAATATAGAAATTGTGAGAGGTACATGTACAATTCACCCATGCTTGGCTCTGTTAAATTAAAGTTTTTCTAGTATCAGGCGCATTGGACTAGACAAAGCCCCTTTAAATTTTTATTTGAAATTGTATGAGTGCTTTTGCAATTAGTAAAATTTGGGTAGATTAAAGAATTACTGCTACTCATTCATTTGGTGGACAAGGTATGCTTAAATAATAACACTTCAATCAATTATGTACTCTCCTTCATTGTTTCCTAGTTCTTCCCATCTTTCCACCAGTTTGTTGATTCCATTTCGCCAGAAATCCTTAGGTTGAGTTTCGAAGAAGTTGTTGAGCCAATTCTCAAGATGATCCTGATTTTCGAAGCTAAGACCCCTCATTTCATTTGAAAGGTAGCGGAAGAGATGGTAATCCGTCGGGACGAGGTCTGAGGAATATGAAGGATGTTGAAGGACCTCCGAACCGAGCTCTTGGAGTGCCATCTTGATAGTTTTTTGCGGTGTGTGGTCGAGCATTGTCATGAAGGAGGATCGCCTGGCCTTGTCTATACGGTCTTTTTTGTTGAATTGCCTCATTGACTTGATGCAATTGGGCTTTATAGAGATTCTTTTCTACTGTCATGTTCTTTCCAAACATTTCCCAGTGGATTAGACCTTCCCAAACCCACCATACGCAAATCATTGTCTTCATCGGGTGCAGGTCTTTCTTGATCCTGGGCTTAGGCTTCTCTCCAGGACTCACCCACTCTTTCCTTTACTTCATATTCACATAGAGACACCATTTCTTGTCTCCATGGACGATTCTATATAAGAAACGTTGCCAGTCGCCATGGGTTCCTTGGTATCGAGCGAGATTTTGAGCAGAAATGGAAAGCCCCTTATCCTTCAGTTTTTGGGTGAGTTCGTGCGGGTCCAAAGTTCCAAGCTTTTGAGTGAAACCCATCGATTGAAGATGGCGTTTAATTGTCACCAAATCACAATTCATCTTTTCGGCCACTTCTCTGCATGTATGGTGGCCATCTTCCTTCAAAAGATCCCCGAGTTGGTCCTCGTCAATCTCGACTGGTCTTCCGGAATGAGGAGTGTCGTTGAGGTCGAAATTATCGTGTTTGAACCTGGAAAACCAATCCCGAGCAGTTCTCTCAGCTATTGCGTCCTCTCCATACACGACACAAATATCTCTGGTAGCTTCACTCGCTTTTTGACCTCGATTAAAGGCGAAAAGAAGGAGGTGTCGAAAATGCGATTTTTTGTCGACTTGACAATCCACTTGATGGTTCTAAAAAAAGACAAAAATAATATAGGCAAAAACGATTACTTTAGTCTTGTAGAGCATAGCACGGGCTTTCTAATGGTATATAACACTTTGCCAAACATCAAAAAGTCTTTGTAGAACAAATAGTTTCATGTAACGGCGGNGGGAACTTATGCAACAACCCAATAGGAGTTTAATTTTATTAGGGAGAAGAATGGTTAACTTATCATGATCGGAGAAAAGAAATGCACAGTCGAATTTTGTTATTACGAGTACTTTGTAGAAAAGGTTGGAAATTAACAATTGAACAAGCCACTAATCGAAATACGAGAAGAATTATCAATAAATGAACACAGAATGAACGAATTATAGCTATTATATATTTAAGTAAAATAGGAAGTTGCTTAACCCGCGTGTGTTTGGTAAAAAATATATACGTTGCGTCTTTAAAGGACATTTTTGTCCTCTAATATGTTTATGAGCTGTAACTGACACAAAGACGAATATATTCTAGTCTAAAATGTTATCCACATGCATGTAACAATAATTGGGAAATAACACACACTTGAGAAAATAAGAATGTCAATTGTCAAAGCACTGAGGGCATATTGTAA
>MQRK01175297.1:734-11823 GCA_001938485.1 Girardia tigrina
ACATTTTTATGGAAAGAATCAAATAATTATCGATCTTCTCACATTTCTCTCTGGAATCAGCACAATGAATCGATCCAGAGAGAATTCACCTGGAAGATTATCATAACATCGATGACTGTTTCTTCATTGTCCACAAACTTTAATTTTATAACTCCATAAAAATTACGTAATCTTTAATATTGATTCTATTGTCAAACAGAAGCACAAACAGAAGGCATGACTCACAAGCTCCTACAAATTCATATAGAAACAAAGTGGGTACTTTTTTGTCGGTCTCTTAAAAAATTCATTTTGCACTTTTTTAGTTTTATAAATTTTATGTATTTTATACTTATTGTAGTTATTTATTTTTTGTTAAAATTTAAACTACACTAACTGCTCATAATTATAATTATTACTTACTTTATTTTCGATCAAATCTTTGGACATTGCTTCTATTTTTTGCTTCACTGATTTCACATCACTTTTTAGTTGATCGTTAATTTCCGTCTACACAAATATCCAATTGGTAAAGAAGTAATAATAAATATTTACTTGGTTCAGTTTATTTTCCATCTCGATAAGTTTTTCTTTAAATTCTCTCTGATTACTCTCACATTTTAATTTGGTATTTTCAGAAATTTTCTGAAATTTACACAAATTTTATTATTTATTTTTGAACCATCTTTTCATTTAAATAAAAATTGTGCTATCAAAAAAAAATATTTTGTACAAATTTTAGTTTTTCCAAATTTCATCAGTTTCAATTATCTGGAAAAATAAAATTTCTTTCGTCCTCTTGTTTATAAGACATTATAAACATCTAATAACTATTCAAAGCGATTCCTCAATTAATATTAAATTCGCATTAATGCTAATAATTGAATATTTTATCTTTTTCATCAAACGTTCTCTCCAAAAAACTATTTTATTCAACATTGTTCTCACAGAAGTAAATCAATTAATAAAATTATTATTTGAAGAAAGCTTTGATTCACAACTATATGGGCCAATGCTGAGTATCCTTGTTTACTTGAATTATTAACATACCTTGTTTTATTTGAATTAGAAAATCGCGACAAATTGACGACAATCGGTATCAAATAAACATAATATATACATGCACTTTTTGATGCCGATATAGTTCAGATTCCATTATTTGCTTGGTTCACATTATGTGTTTCTTCAGAAAGTCTTCGGTGTCAATGCTTCTGAAAAAAGTTCTCTTGATACCGATTGTCGTCAACTTGTCAATAACGTGTCGCGATTTAATAAATTTTTACTTTTGGTTAAATTTATAAAATTTAATTTATAATACCATTTTAAGATTTTAAATTTTTTTTATTTTAAATTATTTTTTAATTTTGTCGGTTTCTTAAAAGATTCATATTAAACTTTGTTAATTTTATAACGTTTGTATTTTTTATACTTTGAAAATTTTATAACTCCTCATATTTATACAATTTTCCGATTAAAGGAAACATTTTATCAATGAATCGCAACATTTTATTGTTCAAATTAAACAATTTTCTAACCAATCGCGACATTTTATTCAAAATTTTTGAAAAATTACTAAGTTTAACAACTTTTTCAACAACGATTTTTCAAGGGCGATATTTATCGATTTTTATTTTTTTTATTTCAGATTTTATTTTTAAAGTTCAAATTTTGTAATAATTTTATCGACATATTAATTTTATTTAAAAAAAGATTTTATGTAAAGAAAGAACATTTATTTAATTTAAAACTTTGTTAAAAGTTATTTACTTTATTTAAATTTTTAATGTGAAGATTTGAAACGATTTGATGATTTTTAAAGTTTTTTAAATATCTTATGCTGTACTTTAAAATGCAAATTATACTCGAATAATTATTCATCGTGAACATCTAAAATATCAATTTTCCATCTGGGTGGCAGAAACACATTTCCAAATACTAAACTCAACATACCAAATTTAAAATATTCATCACAGTAGGCATAACAGAATTGGTACCGGAAGAGAAAAGGAGCGATCTCATCATACAAATACAGATTATTGTGCTATACGAGAGCGGAAAAGTATACGAATATCTGAGTGACAAGTTTGACATAGAAGAAAAGAAAACGGTAAAAGAGGTGGTAAGAATTTGTATGAAGTGTCAGCAGACAAAGACAAAAACCACAAAAACAAAGGAAGAAAACATAAAAATAACATTGTCAGAAATATTTGAGAAAGGTTATATAGACGTCTGCGGACCATGGAATGAGACAGTAAGAAAAGAAAGATACATCTTGGGAATAATTGACCATTTTAGTAAATATGTAAGCTTGACAGCAATTAAAAGACAAGATGAAGCAACAATAGTACAAATGATAGTACAAAAATGGATACTAAAATTTGGAGCACCAAAAGAGATCCACGTAGACTGCGGGAAATGTTTCGAAGCGAAAAAGTAAAAGAAATGTTGGAAGCAAAAGGTATCAAATTGATTTTCTCTAGTTCATATCACGATAACACAAATGGGATAATTGAAAGACAGTTTCGGACAATTCGAGAATTCATACAGGCAAGATTGAAAGAGAGAAATGCTACAAGTTGGGCAGACATATTGCCGGAAGTGGAATTCGCTATAAATACAACGAAACAAAAGACGATAGGGTGCAGTCCAGCAGAAGGCATATTTCGGAAGAAAATAGATAGACAAAGTGGTATGATAACAACAAAATAAACCGGGAGGATACCAGAATAAGACTAAAAGAAAAAAGCAAACCAGAGGAAAATGTAACGCGAAGAATTTATAATGTAGGCGAAAAGGTCTGGATTCAAAAGGAAAATAGAACGAAAGGAGACGATAGATTCGAGGGCCCTTATGAAATTATGGAAAAGATTCACGAAAGAATTTACAAGTTGGAGGACAAAAGTAGTAGACAAATTATTCGAAATGTTAAAATATTCAAGAATGTTAAAAACGAGGGGGATGTTGGGGGTTCTTTAGTGAAATTAAATTTTTGAATATTTAAAACGTAAACTTATATTTATAATTAAAATATATAAAAATAATTTATTTGCATAAGTTCTAGAAACGTAATGTAAAAATGAAAATTTTAAGTGAAAAGTATTTTTACGGTTATATCTTAAAATTAAAAGAAAAAATAAATAGTTTACGAAATTAATTTTAGCATTTGTGAGGGAAAATTCAGAATGTTGTAAGTTTGTTGTTTGCATGCTGTTTAGATTTGTGACTCTCCTACTCAGATGGGTTTGATATGTTATTATATATTTTAATAAATATTTTTAGGAAAAGATTTTTATCGAAATTCAATAAACTTTATGTATTTTTTACACTTTATGTAATTATGTAATTTTTGTTGAAATTAAAACATTAATTAATTATTTTGCGATTTTAAAATTTTAATTAACTCCTCATAATCATAATTATTATTTACTTTATGTTCCAATAAATCTTTTGTAATGAATTCTATTTTTTCATCCAGTGTTTTCATACCAGTTTTTAGTTGATCGCTAATTTTCGTCTACACAAAACATCTCATCAGTAAAGAAGTAACATAAAACATTTACTTGATTTATTTTATCTTCCATTTCGATAAGTTTTTCTTGAAATTCTCTGTGACTGGTCTCACATTTTAATTTGGAATTTTCACAAACTTTCTGAAATTAACACAATTTTTTTAATTTATTACAAAACCAGATTTTCATTTGAATAAAGACTGCTTTGAAAAATAACGAATTATTTGTACAAATATTAGTTTTTAAGAATTTCATCATTTTTATTTATTTTGAAAAATATTTCGTTATGTTGATTATGAGACATGATAAACCTTTCTTAAGTATATAAACTGATTCATCCATTGATGTTTAATATGTATAATTATATAATAATTAATATATAAATAATTGCATTTTAATTGGTAAAATGTTTACCGTATTCTTTCTAATACTAATAATTCATTACTTTTTCTTTATCATCACATATTATCTCTAAAAAAACTATTTCGTACCAAATTGTTCTCACAAAAGTCAATCATTTATTTTTTATATAACACATATTTAATCAATTATAAAAAAATATTATGATTAAGGAAAGCCTTGAATAAGTGTACGATTCACTACCATGTGGGTCAATGCTGAATATCTGAGGTTACTATGTATACACAATAATCGCACAGCTAGAAGAGGCTTACTATTGATATCAATTTTCAAATATTAAATAACGAACTTGTCATTTCTTTTCCTTATCTCATATACTTTATATTTCTTCTATCTTCAAATTTATTTCTTTGTTTTCCTTCTCGTATTTTAATACGACATTAATCATTAACTTTCAACTTGAAATTGCTATTATAAAAATGTGTAATTTTATATAAATAAATATTTTTAAAACATATTTTTGATTCATTTATTGAAAAAAAAATTTTATTGTCGTAATTTATTCATTATATAAGAGTTGATATCTAAAAGTAAATATGTTGCAATTAAAGTCCCAAAATAAAAGCAAGTAAAACATAATGTATCATGTGTTAGGTTCGGATATCTTTGCTGAACACGTGTCGGGATGGAGATTAGAGATAAGTTACAAATTTTACTTCAATACAAATTTCAGAGGAAAATTGTTCAAATGTTAATCGTATTCCCTCTAATACTAATTATTCAATATTTTATTTTTTTCATTAACACATCATATCAAAAGACATATTTTATACAAAAACTGTTTTCACAAAAGTCAATCTGTCATTCTTTATATAACAGAAATTCAATCGGTTTAAAATTTTTTTGTTTTGCTCTTGCAGTTTCATATCTTTCTCCACTATAACAACTGACTTCTTCGTAGTTTTTTCAATTTTGATTCCGAATTTATGCATGACATTAACACCTCCAATGAATGCCGGTCGAATCGCTTTAACCACTAAAAAATCATGCATGGCACGTTTCTTTCCATTTCAACTTCACTGTGTTTTTCCCAAACACTTATGGCCTTCTGAAAACGCTCCATTTAGTATAATTGAGATCTTTTCTAATCTGGGTTTTCTGATTTCCAAGAAAACTTTCTCACTAATAACTGAAACATCCGCTCCACCACCCCACAACATTAATACATTGTGATTGTTCAGCTTAACATCGCACCACCATCTACCATCTGACCCCTCTACTATCTCTGCAAGTCGATTTTTTGGATATTTTATGCCAACTCCGCAGACGAAACTCATCATGGAGTATCTGGCATTTAAATCATCTTTATATGACATCATATCCACCTGTTCTTCATTGTACACATCTTTGATGCATACTACATTAACATTCTTAATATGATTACAGTTTCTGAACCCATGTCCACTTTTTCCACAGATTAAACAACGATTATTTAAAGGACAATCTTTCCTCAAATGCCCATGTTTTCCCTAGCAATAACAATCCCGTCTGGTTCAATGAATTTTTCATTCTCACTTTGACAAATATGGCTTAGTTTGTCCAATTCTTCCAACTTTCTTTATAAATTTTTTCTGGAACCAATTTTTGGATTCCACATCTGACATTGGTTTCTTACCCTCTTCTGTTGCATTCCCCCAAAGAATTTTCGCTTCGTCTATCAACAAATAGTTACACATTTCCGAGAATATTAACCCAAAAAATTCTGAGCATTGGCATATGTCTCTATACCATATTTGACCTTCTTCAGAATCAACTCCATTGTACTTCTCCATGTATACTTCTTCTCGAGGGTTTCCTTAAAGGTTGATGGCAGTTCTAGTTTAGGAAGCCTCAAAACTTTTATTGGAACACCAGCGTGGTCGCCAGTAAAATCTCCACGTTTCACTTCAGGATTCATAATATCAACAAGTAGAATTTATTTAATATTTACAATCTTTTTAGAATACTGAAACAAATTAATAGTTACAACTGTTTTTAATCCATTTATTATTTTTTTTTACTAAACTAATATTTTAAATAAAATTAATTTCTAAAGAATATTTTTAAATTTAAAATTGAAATATTTAATCATCATTTTACTTAATTTCTAAAAATTTTCAATTTGATTTTAGTTTCAAATAATTTTTAAAACCATTTAAATTTTGATCAGCGAACTACATTAAATACATCCTCACAAAAATATTTATTGAATGGAATATTTAACATGAAAAAATACGGATGTATTTTTGTTTAAATAATATCTATTAAAAAGTATTTGTGTTGAAAATAAATTTTACAGATTTGTTATTCGTTTTGTTACAGTGGTCAAAGAAATAGACCCAGAAATGATTGCAGGTATAGATTTTTTGGAAAAATTTGGAATAAAGTTGAAGAAAGAAGCATCAAATGTTGATAGGATATAGAAAATTACAGATAGTCGTAACATAATCTCTCTTTGGATGACAATACCAAAGACAAATTAAGCACCCAATCGCTCTTATTCTGTCACGAGAAGACTCAAGACGTACTTACGGACTTCAATGACACAAAAGAGTTTTAACAATCTCATGTTGCTACATTGACACAAGAAAAGGACAAACAAATTAGATCTTCTCGTTATAGCAAGCTACTTTGTGAATGCCAATCCTCGCAGAAAGGACGTTTTTAAAGCATATTGTTATTTGTATCATTTAAACAAAAAAATTCTTTGAATTCTCTATTTTCACTTTCACATTTCGATTTTGCATCACTAATCGATTTCTAAAATAATAAATTTCGAGTAAAGAAAAATACAGAAAGAATTATAAAATATTGAATTAGAAGTGTCGCTAAATATATAATTTTTATACTATTATTATTTTATTAATTTTGAAAAAAAAATCTTTCTTTTTACTCTTTTATCTTTCTTCATTTTATTTTTTTGTTGTTCAATTTAAATTAGTGACACAACTTTATTAAAAATATTATATAAAATAGCAAACTTGTTTTTCCTTTAATTGATGTTCCATTTGTTTTAGTTTTTCTTTCCATTTTCTATTTTCACTCTAAAATTTAAATTTTGAATCACTAAGTGATTTCTGAATATATATTTTATATCATATTATATAACAGGGGTTCCCAAATGCGGCTCTATGAAGGGTTCCATGTGGCTCCTTTTAAAATAAGGAATATGTTAAGAATAATATAAATAAATACAACCTCGATATTTGATTCTTTGCGATTTGTTTAGTATGTGACAGAATTTTAGATATTAATCTAAAAATAATAAGGTATCAATAATTTTATTCTCCAATCAACTCTGAATTCTCTTTCTCTAAATATAAAATACATATTACAATGCCTTGTCGCCTTTCAGTATGTTTTTTTAAAATTTAGAGGGCATTTCATTGAAAACAAAATTTACAGGAATATTTATTATACATCATTTAATCTAATTTAATATGTATCAATCATTTTATTATTTGTAAATTATTTTCATGTTTTTTAATGAATTTTACTTTCTACTATTTTAAGTAAAAATTATTTTAAATTTTATTTTGTAGTTAAATTTATTAAAATATTTTCTTGAATTTTTGTCTACTATTTTTATTTCTATTATTATTATACCAGGCCGACGTCTACTTTCTATTTTCTGCACAACATATTCATGTGTGGCATTGTACTTCACATTAATGTTTGTAAAAATATAAATATCCTTCCCAATTACCAAACCGGCAAAGGCGGTCATTTTGAATCAAGGGTCATCAAAATCGCGGAATGGAGATATCGAGTGCGTGGATTCGGCTTGTGCATCAAGTTGCACGCGAAAAAGTGCTATTATGTCAATGATTCATCTGAAAATGAATTCGAGAAAGTGACGAAATATTTCAATGATAATTGTCGAATGGAAGCTAAAAACGCGGAGATGGTTCTCAAAGGATGGAATTGGAGCACATCATGTTTCGAGGATGAAAACATGGAGTTCATAATCGACGGAATGAGAAGCTTCGATTTCAATAAAAAGGACATTACTACTGTGAATAAAAACAAAAACGAGCTGTTCCTCCAAGAAATAAATTTGGATAATGAAAATGATTTGTTCGAGATGCTGGTAGATCAATGCTTGAAGCACGCCAGTAAAATCGGTGAGTTTAGGTTGCATTTGCTCCCCTGTCCAGAGAACAATGATTCCTCAACCCCAAGGAGTCCGCATCCATGCTGCGCCCGCTCTGGCGCCAACAATCACAGACATTCTCTTTGTATCACAGAAACCAAAAACTTCAATCACATCAAGTAATACAAATAAATTCATCATTACCAAAATATCTTCACTTATTTTATAAATCAACTCTCTATCAATTACATAATTAGCGGCATGTCTTTACCATTTTATGATCATCATTCTGTGTTACTGGACGTCACATTTTGAATAATGAGCTCTTCCAAGTTTCCTGGATTTAGATTTTATTGGCATATTTTATTAGTTTATCTATCGAAACTTTAAAACATTAAATTGAACAAATTCATCGAATATTGCTGATGTACTTTTTTCATCAGTTTACTAAATAGGCTACCATCGTTTTAATGATGGTTAAATTAAAAACTCAAGATATTATAACTTTAACACTATGTTCTGCTATTTTTATGAAAATCAATGACCTGGAAAGAGTATCGTGTTAATTATGTCGTGTTGTTAGAAATTTAATGTTCAAACGGTAGTCTAAATCAGATTATTGAGAATTTTTGACTGGATATCAATTTAATGCAATCAATTACATTTCTCTTTATATACAAGTGAATTACATTATTAATTAGTGACCTGAAGATGACGGTTGATCCGTCCAAATATATTGCCTATAAATACAATTTGAAATGGATGAAATTTAAAAATAATAAAAAAAATCATCCAAATTTAAACTATTCAATATTTATTGTTAGTTTCATTTAATATTGATTTATTAGTTTAATTTAAAATTTTAAAAGGGGTTTGATTTAAATGGTTGTTAAAAATGGAATAACACTATAATGAATCAGAGCAGTACATAGATCTGTATTTAATTTTTTATTCTAATAAAAAATAGAGAACTTATAACTTAGGATATTGAATGCTTTTGTGCTCGAATAATATAATGAAGTACGAGGACTGGTTTATAAAGTACTGTTTATAAGAGAGTAGTTATTGATGAAGTTAACAAATGATTGAAAGAGTTTTAGGAAATATCATTTTTTATCTTTGGCTAAATAGTATCACAAACATGTGAGTATTAACGAATAAAAATAAACAAATTTAAAAATTAGCAACTGTAAAATACTGATAATATTATAATAATTTAAGTCTCAGTAAACATCTAACTTTTAATTTTAGTTGTAGTTTATCACGTATCATAGTAAAGGTATCTTTTATTATATTTAATAATAATTATATTTTCTACATTAAAAATAATAATTATAATTAGCTATATTTGCAAGAACATTTTTAATATTCATTCGTTTTCATAATTTATCGTTTTTCTTTCTCTATTTCAACACAATTTTATTTTTGTTCAGCAACGAAAAATATTCAATAAATAAAAATTAAGGGAATATTTACTTGTTCTTCAATTAATTTATGTTCTATTTGCTTTAGTTTTTCTTTTATTTCTTTATTTTCACTCTCGTATTTCAATTTTGAATCATTGATCGATTTCTGGAATAAGTATCAAATTTTATAAACCATTATAAAATTATCTAATTGAAACTAAATAGTTCCAGTTACTATCATGAATTTATTCTATACCATTTTAAGAGACTTTATGTAAATAATTTTGTCTTTCAAATATACAATATTTTTCTCATTAAAATATATTGTTCAAAACATAAAATGTTCAATAATAATTTACTTGTTCTTCTTTATATTTATTTTCCATTTCTTTAAGTTTCACTTTTATTTCTTTTAATTCCTTTTCATGTGCAAATTGAAAATCTTGGATGTATTTCTATAAATATTAAAAGTATTATAACTAGTACTAGTATTTCTCGAATATACCTTTAACTCATTGTTATATTTTTCTAATTCAAATTTATCTTTTTTTGAAACTTTTATTTCATTTTTTAGATTACCAATAAATCCAAGCATTAGNTTTGTATGAGAAACAATCTCCTGTAACATGTGTTTCTTCAAATCTGTATTAACAAAATCAGTCTCTTTACAACCAATTAACGCCAAAGGACACTCGAGTACTCGAGATTCACATATGCTCAGATGATCTTCTATATTTCGCAATTCATCTTTAAAATCACAATTATTCTGTGGACATTTTACAATTCTTCTAGATAATTTAATATTCATTGATTGATCTACAAATATATTTGAATTAATATTCATTAATTCTATTTTGCAATCATTCGTATTTCCAGGACATATCTTTTGTTCTCCATCCAAATATTTTGTAACACATTCTAAACAATATCGACAGCCACAAGGACCAATATGAGCATTGATCAATAGTTTCTTACAAATAGTACACAACATATCGTTTTCGACTTCATCAACAAATTCCAAGCGACCACTTTTCATATTTCTCCACATATCATTCCAATTTTTGTTGGACATATCGATTAAATATTTTCTTGAAAAAATTATCTCAAATTAAATTATAGATTCTAAATATTTTTATTTAAACTACAATGTTACACTAAAATTTAGAAATGTTAAGACAAGGAACAATAAGATTAATAAAGTAAATTAAGTAATAATAGATTAAATATTTACTACAGTCTGACCTCGTTAAGATGCCCCTCGTTAAACCGCCAACCTCGCTAACCGCCTAGAAATTCCTAGAACCCCTTTTAAATACTATTGAAAACCCATTCGAACCGCCATTCAATCGAAGTCCGCCAACCACCAATATAAAATAATAACACGAATATATATATCTCTCTTTAAACCGCCAAAATGAGTGTAAGATGAGTTTAGTAAGATCCCCTTTGACAAAAAATGTGGAAATAAAGGAAGTTAGACTTGGATATTAATGTTGTAAAATGAATTACTAATGCCTTGAAAAATGTGAATCAAATTTTATTCATATGAATTTAAAATATTGAGAAAATTAGGTACAGTTCGTGTTTATGAAGAGAATTAATTCCTAATGAAATTAAAAAACAACATCAATCGCGCCACATAACCGATCTCTATGACAATAAACAAAAGCCGAAATTAGAATCCGTTTTACTAAATTGGTTTG
>MQRK01175309.1:1505-22985 GCA_001938485.1 Girardia tigrina
TTTGCAAGACTAGTTTCGCCATATTGGCATCTTCAGTTGACTAATTGAAATTTTAGATTTAAGTCCCTTTTATATAGCGGTAGACTGTTACGCAATACTCAATTTAAGGCTTTTTTTATTACTTTTTTTCAATAAAAAAAATAATAACAAGAAAAAACGTCTAAAAATCAATATTCAAAATTTTAATTATTTATTCAAAAAGAAAAAAAAGAAAAAGACAAAAAAAGAAGAAAACTTAAAAGAAACAGAAGATAAAAAACTAAGAATTAAAATATTTTAATATAATTTGAGGAATCACTTTGAACATTTAAGCATGGTTTATAATGCTTAATTAACAATGCTTCAGTGATTATCCTCTCCTTATAATTGTCAACATTTTTACATAAAACACTAAATTCCTTATCACTCCCTATATTTTCTCGATCCCTACAAATCAATATATGATTAAGAATGGAACTCTTTCGACTCGATTGAGTATGTTCAGCAATTCTAGTTCGAAGATGACGGTTTGTCTCTCCAATGTACAAGGCTTCGCACGTGTGACATTTAAACTGATATGCTATATTTGCCTGCATACTCAATGGAGTTTTTGATTTATTAGAAAAGAAACCAGAAACTTTATTTGTAGTAAAAATTACCTTCAATTTAAAAATTGAAGGAGTTCTTTTTATTAATGAATTTTTGAAATCTTTTGCTCCCTCAGAAAATGGTATCTTTAAGGTGATGTGAATTTTTTTATTGAAAAAAAAGTAATAAAAAAAAATTAAAATTAATAAAAAAAAGCCTTAAATTGAGTATTGCGTAACAGTCTACCGCTATATAAAAGGGACTTAAATCTGAAATTTCAATTAGTCAACTGAAGATGCCAATATGGCGAAACTAGTCTTGCAAAATAAAAATAAATGTTTGGAAAAATGGCTATTTTTGTTTTATTAATCCGTTTGCCATTAGAATTAATTGAAAAATATATATATATATATATACATTGTAAGGTAAAATCTATATAATAGGGATAAAAATAAGACGACGCGTCTCGAGATAATAAAAATCCCATCATCAGGTCACAAAATGTACCAAGCAGGTACACTAGATGGAAACTTGCCGAAAATAAATAAAATTTATCCAATAAATTATTGGATGAAAATAACTTTATTTCACTTTTCCTTAAAATTAAGAAAAATGCACTAAATGCAATCAATCTCATTCCCGCAAACCAACCATTGGCAGCTATCAATTGCCATTTGAGAAAACGATGTTTTCTCTATCGTTCCGTACTTTACAAGGTAACGGAGACATATGATAAAGATGACAAGTAACAGCACACCAAAAGCTAATTTTTGAGATGAAACTTCTCACACTCAATACAATCAACTCAATTTTAACCTTCCCATCAAACTCAAAACAATCCGAAATCTCATCGATGCAATTTGACAAATTTAATTTCTTAATTTTAAGGAAAAGTGAAATAAAGTTATTTTCATCCAATAATTTATTGGATAAATTTTATATATATATATAATCATAATTATAATCAATAATAATAATCATAATATAATAATCAATGGCAATCTATTTATAAACAAAATAAAGAAAACACGCCATTTTAATAGTTTTTTGTACAAAATATGTTTTGCAATTACGGCATCATCAGTTGTGAAATAATTTCGGATTAAAAGTCATTTATATGGCACATTGACTATTTTGCAATTATTTTTTTTTAATTTTAAGTATTAAAAAATTTTAATATGATTTGATAATTCACTTTGAACATTTAGGCATGGTTTTAAATGTGTTACGATCACCGCACCTCTATGATAAACGTATTAATTAAATAATAGAATTATGATTTCTGTTTGTCATTATGTCAGCGTGAAGTTCCCTGTGTTCAGTAAAACAAATTTAATTATTTTTTTAGTTGTGATTTATTAATTAAATATTACAAATGATTTTAAAAAGAATGTAAAATATTATTTTGGAAAACTAATTTATAAGTAGATAATTAAATTAATTTAAATTTTTTTTGGCAAAAATCGTTTTAAGATTATCTACAAACTAGGGTGAATCCGTTTCGCGAGGTCTGGCGAATTTCTTTGTTAACTAAATTCATTATTATTAATATTTACATGATTATTTTTATTTATTAAATTCAATTTGTTTCCTATATTTACGATTAACTTTACCAAGAGATCTAATTGATAGTTACTCACGTTGTTACCAGAGTTAATTGAACTTTGAATTGCTGGATTTCCGTAGTGCATCGATACATTTAAGTCATTATTTCGGATGAATTTTGATACGGAATCGGGGGAAAATCGGTCGTAATCCAGGATGTGATGCTATACTTCCCCGATATAGAAATATTCTGAGGCAGATACGAGGTATTCTTTCCATAATGCCCCGACATAGAAATATCATCATTTCGGATCTGCCCTAGCATACATTGATTTTAAAATTTTAAAATAATAATGTAAATATTAATAATAATAGATTTTGTTAACAAAAAATCGCCAGATCTGGCGAAACGGGTTCACCCTAGTTTTAATTATAATATCTATCATATACACCACCATTAGTGAAAATACGGTGTGAATAAAACAGTAACATAAATAGTAGATATAAAGTAAAAGAATAAAATAAAGTGACGATAACAGTTTAATAAAATTTTAAAAGGAAAAATGAGAATAAACATGTTTTAATAAGTTCGTGGAAAGCGGCGGAAACCCCTCTGAAATAATCCAAGAAGTGGTATTACCTTAAACCATAAATCGATTATTAAAACACCGGAACCAAAAAAAAAACAACTTACGTCGGATCAATCACAGTAAATTCCAGTCACTCAGTAGTAAACATCTTCACCGTCATATTCGACACTGAAATTATTCTGAAATCAATGTTCAAAAGGTCCCTACCCTCAGTCGAAAACCCTAATAAAGAAATATAAATACATTCTGTAATTAATTTATTAACTCCAAAATATTTACCGGCATGTTGTTAAAAATAAAAGTGCAGAAAAATTTGATGAATAAGCTGTGAATCAGCAACCAGCTGATCCTCTAGAAATTTGTTCGGACCGCTGATGAAGCTATAGTACATCTATAACCACGAATAATATCAATAATTAATCAATGATAATGTCATACCCTACGTAATCTAAGTAATCAACTAAGGTAATAGACTGATGTAACCCGACACTGTTAGAGAAGCAACAGATGGCCTTACAATAACGCTGGCTTGTTAACCGCACTTGCGCCGCGGTTATGAAATCTTGAGCTATGATTTACCGGCAAAAATAATCATAAACAGATGCCGGGTAGAAGTAATATTCTAACGAGTAATAGTTCAAATGTCAGGACAGGCGGTAATCATTTCAGCGCGAATATCCCCTCACCACTAAACCTAATAACAAATAAATCCCTACAATTAATCAGAATCGCTGCCGATAAGTGACAGCATGAAGAACAACCGGTGCTCTCGGGTAGTTCGTAAGGTAGATCTGCTATAAATAGCGTAATATTCTAGCAGAACACACGAGTCTTTAATACACAACTTTGACTCCATCATTTTGTTACACACCACTTTACCGCTATTTTTATTACGCATAATTTTACTACACATCATTTTCTATTCGCAAAACTTGTACACATCCAATCGTTATTTACTTGCGTAACTGCATTTTGAAAGCCACAGTTCTAGTATTTAATTTAATGTGAAGATACGGTTCGATCAGTAATATCTTATAACTTTACTTATACCATAGTTATTCAAGTGCTTTATTCATGATTATGTTATGTTAAAATAATTATTACTTGTGTTGACATCAATATATCAATTGTTATTTAATTGTTATGTTATAGTTTTACAGTGATACACCATCTATGACTTCCAATAAGCGACCTGCCACATCTCTGTTTCATTATTTTGCTAAAATACCTACCACTATAGATTTTAGCTCTTCTACCAAACAAACACAAGTTTCAGTGACTTTCATGAATGATCTTGTCACTTTTGATTACGTTCCTGTGGAACCACTACCAAAGAAGCGGAAGCTTCAAAAATACCATTATGAGCATTAATGGTTAACAACGGATAACTAATGTGTATTTTGTAAAGAATATAATAAAGAGCGGCCTCTCCCAAAAGGTTCTAACGGAACTTTTATCAGCCAACCCTTTACTAAATTAAAGAAGGCTACCGGATGTTCTTCCAAAAACAATAAACTTCTGAAACAGACCGAATGAGAGGCACATCGTGAAGCAATATGCTTCCATGTAGCCAAAGAAGACTCTCGAGTTCATTGAACTGCTTTCAATCCATTGCACATAGTAAGTGAATCAGTAATGCAAGAGAACCAAGATCGTCTAGTAGACTATTTAAAGGTAGCATATTGACTTGTATGGCAGACTGCTGGATCTGTGTACTGAGATAGTGATACTGAGGTAGTGAGCGCATAAAGCAATGGCAGGAGCTCCGTCCTCAAAATGCTATTTATATGTCCCACAACATTCCTTGTGAGTTTCTTGTTGCTTTCAAAGAACACATGCAAATCTTTTTAAAAAACCAACTGAAACAATTCAATATTGGTGTGTCCTATCTGTCTGTCGTGGCCGATGAGGCGACTAATTTGCGAGGAAGAACTATTCTGTCAGTTTGTCTTCGTTATCTGGACCTTAATGGTGAGCCGAAAGAAATATTTATAAGTTTTCAGTATTTGGAAATTACAGAGGCAACTTCAATAAAAGAAGGGATTCTGCTAGCATTGGTAAATCTTGAAGTACAATGCCAGCATGTAAAGTGGCCGTTCTTTGATGGAGCCAGCAATATGTCGGGTAAGCAAAATGGAACAAAGTCACAAATGATCAAATACCACACTAAAGATGCCATCAACGTCCATTGTAGAAGTCATCTGTTGCAGCTTGTGTGTGTCTATGCAGCACATAAATACATGGACATAAAAAACTTGTTCTCTGTTCTTAATAGTCTTGGGCGCTACTTTATAACTATCCAAAAACAATCGTAAATTCAAGGCTGTACAAGTGATCCTAGATGGCCCACAAGTAGAACTCATACGAGCAGGAGACAAAAGATGAACATCACACTATCAATGTGTTTCAGCAATAGCCAAATGTCTGCACGCTATCATAGTTACCCTGTAAGAAACTGATGCCAACAGTGGTGATATATCTTCAGAGGCTGGTGGCCTTCTACTGACACTTCAAGCTAGCAAATGAATTATAATTCTACATGCCCTGAAAAGAATTCTTCAGCCTCTCTCAATCTTGGTAAAGTAGCTTCAAACTGCGACAGCTACACTTACCACTATGCAGGAAATTGTTGCTATTACACGTTTAACTCTGATTGAAATAAGAGATGTTGATATGACTCTCTTACTTCAATCGCATTCATTAGCACTTGTTGAAGACAACAATGCAGAGGAAGACAGATTACGTACCAAAGTGATTAATCCATTTTTTTAATGTTTACTTGACAGCATGGATTCCACACTTTCTGATAATGTGATGGCCATGTGCATAGCTACATCTATCATTGATCCACACCAAAATTCTACAGATGTTCCAATTTCTCATGCTCAATTGCGAACAATTTGCAAGAGTCACCCATTCTTTGAAAATTTTGTTGTGGATGTGATTGAAGAGTTTAACGTATTCCGAAATCACATTGTCTTTCTCTAAATGAAAGAAAACATGCCATACTCTAGTGAAGTTTTTTGCTCTTTTGTTAACACCAGCGGGGTGCTAAGCGGCACCTTTCCAAATCTTCCAGTATTAGCTTCCATTATTCTCCTATGTCCTTTCGGTATACCTTCCGTCTAGAGGTCCTTTAGTGCAATGAACCAAATCGAAACTCGACTTAGACAGTGACTCTCTCTCACAAATTTAGATGCGTGTGTACTCATTTCCATCGAGGGAAAGGATACACTTTCTGATGAGGAAGCATGCGAAATTCTTCGTATTTGGTATAGACAAAAGGAGAGGCGAATTCGAATCCCTTTTATGGATTAATACTATATTGTGCATTAGTTAATTATAACTCTTTTAACTTTGGTGTTTATGTTGACTTGCTGATTGTATATCAAGGTTAATTATATAGTTGTAATACCATCATAAGTAATCAATTAAAAAACAAGTAAATTCTAACACCCCCTAGAAAACGAGGTTCCATATTGTTGTAAACAATCCATTTTTCGTCACCCGTAATCAAGCGCTTCAAAAATGGATCACTTTGTTCTCGCTTCAAAAGGGAATCTCAAATGTTTATACGTTTCACCAAATGAATTTTTTTCAGTTCATGTGGTAACCACATATCGAGTTTACTGACGAATCTAAGTTTCTTTAAATGACTTCCAACACTTGATTTTGATATTTCCAGAGTCTCTGAAACTTCTCTTGTCGTCATATGTGGATTAGATTTGATCAGTGCTGTTATTTTTTCGCCATCAACTTCAACTCGTCGACTGGAGCGTGGTGCATCTTTCAGATGAAATTTTTCAGAACGAAATTTAGAAAACCAGTATTGACACTGTCGAAGTTTTAAGGAGTCACTACCATATACAAAACATATCTTCTTATGAGCTTGCACAGCGGTTTTCCCTTTGCGAAAATAATGCAACAAAACGTGACGAATATGCTCATTTTGATTTTCCATTTCGAATTGACGGTAAAGTAATAAATTAAAACAAAATCAATTAATATTTTGTATAAACATAGTCTGAAAATTAAAGTTTCATAATATATAATTGAATTTAAATTTTATCACATCGTTTTATATTTTCAAGCTTTTTATTAGGACGTACTCAAAAACGCAACGACTTGTTGGCCAACCCAATAGCTACATTCAATACATTAATAAGCAAAATTAAAATTACAATAATGTTTTTCAGCAGAATCATAATAATGTCTTTCAGCAGTCATCATCAGTTAGGTCAATTGGCAATTCAGAGAATGGATCGTTCAGCAGGTTTGGTTCTTCTTTGATTGGGAATGGAACGGACGAGTACCACGGCAGATCCGTGTTCCGTGGAGTTTGAAGATATGTCTCGTCAATGTCTACCTTTTGCAGAGGAGGTGAAGTGGCGTGAAGGTCACCTTTCTGGCTTCGGTACCAACAATTGTACCTTATTACGTCCTCATCGCTTCTGAAATTTCTATTTTCTTTAACAATAGGAGCTGGTCGATCGCTGATGTGCGGCGAAGTGACGAGTCGCTTTTGAGAGCACGTGACGCTTTCGGAAGGTAAAATTTGGACAAACGACGACGACTGGACGTGTGATACCGATACAACCTTTGCTATTTTTTCAGGATGATGCCCTAAAGTACCTCGGGACCAACGTTTTTTATTAATTATCGATGATTCTTCAAAAGGCATTTCCACGATTTTTGGGGTGATTCTTTCTAACACCCATGGACGTGATAAGACCTTCAGTTGATCTGGATGGGGCGATGTAGACACCTCTGTCTCCATTGTAGGTATATACATTGGATGTATAGTGTCATTAACGGGTGGTAGCTCATACTCGAAATCATCTAGAAGGGCGAAGAGATCTAAATCATCTACCTCCTGCGTATCGAGTTCCTCTCTAGCGGAATGAAAAGAAATCATGATGTGTCGGAGAGGGCCTTAGACATCCTCCAATAATTTGCGTCAAGACATTCTCCCGCCGTAGACGAAGGTAGACCATGCGTTTGGGGTTGCGAATTTTCGAATAGGTTTAAGGGAATAGTAGGGGACAAATCATCTACTCATATACTTTCTACCTTGCGATAAATTCTTAACAAGGCATCGGTATCCTCATGAGAATTATGGACGTGGATCTGAATTCTTTCTCTTAAGATTTCCCATGCCAATGATTTTAGGCTATAAAAACTGCCTTCATTTTTTGGTCTGATACCTAACATGCTAAAAACCTTTGCTGCGGCAGTGTCGCGAATACCCAACAGATTATTATGGCCAATCCCCTGATCTCTATTTGGAGATCATGACCAACTAGAATGTTACCATAAAGGTTTTTATGCAGCTCTGCAATTACCTCATATTCATCCGCCGAACCTATGATGTCTCCATCCTTTAAATCATGACACCCTGTGACCCATTCTGTTATCCTAGTACGAGCCCTAACTCGGGTGTTCATCAACAATTTCCCACTGTGGTTCATGAGCGTGATCGCCGCCACATGAAACTTCTTATCCGCGTCTTTAACAAATTCGGCGTCTTAGTATGTTAAACGAAGTCTAGTTTCTTCTAAGAAAAGACTTCTTCTCACAAAGGATGTCCTTTGAGCGACCAACCTTTCACTGACCTGAAAATCGGAATTTATTTAGAGATGTGAAAGTTGGTAGAACGGGTTTGGCACATCGTCTTGCAATAAGAACTCCACAGCAAAAACAGATATTTCCTTGGGAGAAGATATATAAATATCATTTATCTGTTCAGCCACCTCATCTTTTAAACTATCCGCGATATCAATGGCAACGGAGTGCAATTTCAGGACATTAACTGATACTTTAGTATCACTTATTATAAGAGGGGCTAATGCTGCGTGGATACACAAAGTTATCAACCTGTAATGCGGAACGTTAAAAGTTGTGGGTATACTATGTTGGTATAATCTCATAATATCAGAAACTTTTAACTTACGAGTTATAGTGGTCTTTATCACCACCATCTTTTTATTCATATCATTATAAATCAAACGATTCTGATAGAAGCTGGGCGAAGGGTATACTGCAACGAACAATTCGTTCAAGAGTCTAGTCAATCTGGACTGGACATCGCGGTAAAACGTATTGCAGTAGTGCATAGGGCGAATAGACAAACCAAATAACCTCGTAGAAATGGGTTATCAGAAATGGGTTCATTAGGTGTCCAACTGGACGGAAGGGGTATCTCGATTGGGCAAATGGGTTGTTTTTGAAAAACAACCTGGATGAGCCTAGTCTTACAGTTCTCCATACGATCAAGTCCTTCAAGTTGATGTAATTCTCTATTGATGCGCGTATCCCTAACAACGGCGGGTAACTCCTCACACTGGCAATCGACGATTTCTCTTACGCTCTTTGATTTGCGCAAACGACAAATTTCGATAGCCGGTAGACGGCTGATTATCAATAAAAGTTTTTTTTAAATCAGAATATTTATTTTGCATCTTGGAGAGGAAATCTTGCACTGATTGGGATACTGGTTTCATTTCTAAAATAAAAGATATTAAATCATTGTGCACGTTTGCACGAATTAAAAAGAGAAAGAAAAAAATTAGCATTTTTAATGAAATATAAAATTTCAAGTCTCGTACAGCCAAAAATGATTTTTATACCTGTGTTTGTTCTACGTACACTCCTGGCAGGTACGATATAAGTTTAAAGCCGTTCGTTTCTTTTTATATTTTCTATATACATAGGTTATGTGCCATATCAACCATAAGGTTACCGTAAATAATCCTACACTGAATAAAACAAATGGCCATGTAAATAATTGTTGCTCATTTGCAGTGTTGTTACTTGAGCCGTAAGATCTTTTTTAAAGAAGAGAAGGTGGATTGCTTGCTCAGTAAAGATGATTGTAATGGTATAAATCCTTCATAGATCTTAACCTGTGGTTGAGTAAAGAGAGTATTGTACTGTATAAATATGTGCAATGAATAATTTGATACAATAAATTTAACTTATCTTCGTGTTGTGACCTACTGTAATGACCAAGTGATACTTATTGTGAGTACGGGTTCTTTATCGTAAATAAAAATATACATTTCAGTATGATTTTGATTTATAAGAGGTATTATACGATATTTGTTACTTGGTTGCCAATGATATGTTTTAAGACAAATTTTAAAAGAATATTTACCATTTTGCAGTCCTGTATTCAACAGAATGTGGCTTGAGAAAAATTTTAATGATAATTGTCGTTCTTCTAATATTATCTTTTTATCTGCACTTTGCCACGTAGTAAAAAGAAAAAGATAATCAATATAAATAATTTTAAATATTTATGACTATAGCTTTGGTCTTTATCTATCTTTATACTTCTTTCATCTCTTGTACACTTAATCTTCTCGTCTTTTCCAATACTCATGAGTAACTTCTTTCGATGCCAATTATGTAAATTCACACCCTTTATAAACATTTCTTCCTTTCTTTGTTGTTTGTTAAGCTGGCTTATTTGATTTAAATCCTGATGTATCACATAAAAAATAGCTACTTTTTTTCATTAAAATGACCTAATATTATTATTTTCGATTGTATCAAATACTGATTTTACTAATTCTGAACCATATTTTTTGCCTGTTAATTGTTAATTTTTCATTTATATTCATTTAATAGATTAATAGTTGAGGCATTTATAATAATAATAGGGGCATTTTAACGTTGAATTAGCCAGTAAACCCCGCCTCAAACGTTGTCGTTCCTCGATTTAATATAAAAGATCTCCGAAATTACAGTTGCGCCGTGATAGAGTGAATAATCGGCCGTGGACACCGAGAGAGAAACGGATTTGCTCAGAGAATCATGAAAATCCAGATTAAATTCTGTGAAATAATGCTACCATTAACACGACTGAGATATTGGTTGCTGAGAAATACAGATGCTTGCAGTTAAGAATAATGCTTACTTGATTCTTTTCAGATTTCCATATAAAATTTGGCCATCTAAAAATAAATAGCCAATAAAAAATTATAAAATAATTGTAAGTAGAATATAAAAATAGCTATCTGCACTTAATAGTAGTGTTAAATATAGAAAAAAAATCTCTTACCCTTATACACACCATACATACATACAATGCATATTGTTGGTGGTTTATAAGTTTATTGCTGGGTATATATATTTGAATTATCGTTTGAATAATTCTGTTCAAAGAAAATATCTTGTTGTGAATTGAATCAACTTAATTTGAAGGCTGCGTTGCTTGTTCGTAGCTCGAACCCAGCTTAATAATTGATACTGTTAAATTTATTGCAATTGAGATCAACAACAAATATTATAGAAATTTATATTTTCTAATCACAAGATATACTCTTCAAAATATTGTACATGGATCTCTTAAATAATAATTGATGTCGAATAAAAATTAATTGTTCATTGTTCTTGAATTTTTATGTTTTCTGTTTTAGTGTTTGTGCTTGCCTTTTATTTGAATTTTTGAAGGGTATTTATACCCAATTTTGTTTGATATAAATAATAAATATATAAAAAATATTAAAAAATTTTTAAATTAATTTTATTAATTAAATTATTATATTTTGTTTTTGAAATTATTTAAAATTTTTTATGTGATGAAGGCCAACATGTGGCACTAATTATTTGAAATTTCCCCCGTTTATGTGATGAAGACCAACATGTGGCACCAATTACTCAAAACTATTTGGAATTTTATTCCTTTGTACCATGAAGGCACTAATTGACAACATGGGAATTTGCTCCCATCAATTTCCTTTGAATCCAATACTATTGACTTTCATCTGGGTATGACGTGACACGCCGATTGGCAAAGCCAATCAGCAAACGTCATCCTAGTGAAAGTCTTTCAATGTTTTGGAATTCCATGTTTTGGAAAAAAATTTTAAGTAAGTTTTGATTTATAATAATATAATATTTTAATAATATTAATAATAATAATAATACTTTTAATAATAATAATAATATTTATAATTATAATCATGATAAAAACAATATTAATAATAACAATAATACTAATATAATAATATTACCATTTATTAATAATGATAATAATAATAATAATAATAATAATGCCAATTATAATATGAATAATAATAAAAGTTATAATTATATTTAAATAATAAAAATAAAGATAATAATAATAATTATACTTATTTGTTGGCGATAGTTGGCCAATTTAATAGTTGGCGACTAAACCGGCTGCCTCACTCAGAGCAACCTGGGTGAAGAGGTGTGTGGACACCTAGCAGGATGAAAAACAAAACCTAGCAAAGGGCGGATGAGGTCCTTGGAGCCAACGGCCATCCATACCTGGAGAGGAGATAGGCGCCACCAGGTTCTTTGCCTACTGACACACTCAAATATATATGCAAACCCAAGCCATATGCTTGTGCATAATTGAGTACACCCACGGCCCAAAAAAAATACTTATTTCAATAATAATAGTTCCTCTGACGAACTTCTCCGCCCAAATCAGGCGTACTCTCATAATGAATGGGACCCTAAGGAGGAAGGAGAAACTCGCCGAAAAGGAATATAATAATATTAATTCTAANAATAATAGTAATAATAATAAAATAATAAAAATAAATAAAGATAAAATTAATAATGTTATAAATGAATAATAATGATAAATAATAAATATATACTAAGATTTATATGCATATTTCTTTATTATTATTCCAATTAACCGCCTCGTGTCCCAGAGCAACCTGCTCAAACAAAGGGAAGGTTAAAATGGGATTATCCGTCTCTATTATTTAATTTATTTTTGATCTTTTTAATTTTTTATTTGGGACAACAAGTAAGATCATTTTATATTTTTCTTATTTACAGGATCCCAACAATACATACACAAACCGATACACGGCTGATACACACCCGATTTATCGTCACGTAAGAGTAAGAATTTAAAATTTAAAAATATGTTTAATTACGAATTATCAAACCTAAGCAGTGCAACTGACCATGCATTATTAATAATAAATATAATTTTTTATTAAAAATTTTCAGTAGTATGTCTGACGACACTCAAAGCACGGATCATTGTTGCGAAAAAAAGACTCGAAAAACGTGATTTTAAGAAAATTTTAAATATAATTAATGATTTCATTGCAGGACATCAAAGATTGACAAAGAAAGGCTAATTAGAGCCTATAAGCGATCAGAGGATTTCCTCAATTTGGCAAGACAATTGAACATTTCCCAATCTGCAGTCAAAAATATAATATATAAATATGATAAAACCGGCCTAATTTCAGTAGGAAAGCATGGAGGGCACAGGAAGCTGATAATTAACGATGAAATAGGCCAATTTATCACGGATTATGTTGAAGAAAATCCTCAGTCAACATTGGAAGAAATGAAGAGGTACATGCAGGACACCAAAGAAATCAATGTATGTGAATCGTCAATTTCAAGATACATCACGGGAAAATTAATTACGTTAAAGAAAATCAAGGGCTCTGTTCAAAAAAAGAATTCTGATCGAGTCAAGGAGCTGCGATTTGAATATGTTGGCCTATTTCTCGATGAAGGTTGACGAACGAGTCAATGTATCTTCATTGACGAAATGGGCTTTAATTTATGGACAACTCGGAAATTCGGACGATCGAATAGAGAATTACCGGCCTATACAGTCATTCCAACAAACAGGTGCACAAATATGTCGCTGATAATGGCAATCGGAAAGCGTGGTCCATTGCTTTTCAAATTATACAGTGGCAGTGTTGACCACGTGAAGTATCAGGCCTTTATCAGTGAGTTATCAAGTAGTTTGCCCGGAACACCACATTATCTAATTCATGATAATGCCCGAATTCATGGCAATACTACATATAATTTTCAAATAATAAATTTACCCCCATATTCTCCGTTCCTCAATCCAATAGAGGCCTTCTTTGCCAAATTAAAAAGGGACTTAAGTACAGAGATGACTAATTATTCAGGCCAATTGTCGATAAACCATCAAGAAAGACAAGCTGCTTTGAAAGAAAAAATTGAAGCTGTAGCGGCAAAAGAAGAACACAGAGACATGATGAATTATTACCGTCATGTCAAGAAATATTTCAAGGCTTGTCTTTGAAACAAGATATCCACGGTGATTGAATAGATTAAGAAACGTTTTTGTAAATATTTTTTATATATTATAATAAATGTATAATAAAAATCTTACTTTTCATTTTAACATTTACATTTGTAAAAATCCAGAAAAATATCATCATTAAAATCAAGTTTAATCATAAAAATGGCAAGAATTACAGTTAACTACTGATTTACAACAGTTAACTGCAAGCCCCTGTAAACAACAAATATATGCACAACAGCAGGTCAGGGAAATTCCAACATGCTATTGGGGTTCCTCGAATGGTAAAAATTGTCACGTAGCGCCCCTGTGGTTACACCTGTTGCCTCTCTGTATGAGAGAAATCAATAACCCAATATTGGGAGACGATTTTGAATAACAAAAATGTGTTCATAATAATAATAATTTATTTTATAATGAGTGATTTGATTATTTGATAATTTAGGAATATATAATTTATAATTTCTTTCATACAGCTTAATAATTTAAATACATATAATAATTTAGCTCTGAGGAATGATTTAGTGTCTTAGTATGATCGGACGATTTCAACAACGACGATTGGAATAATAATAATGATAGTGAACAAGTCAAGTATAAAAGAGATAGTATCCATAAAATATTATATGTTGAGTGTCACTTCAACCTCGAATTAGATAGATGAATGAAATAACACTGACTAGGATGGCTGTGATAAAAGGATAAGTAAATACGATGTTCCGTCAGTCATAATAATAAATAGAAAAATTTCTTAATTCTTATATTTCTTAGATGAACCTGATTATATTTCGATATTTAGAAATCAGTAGGGTACATTGATCTGAGAAAGGGCCACACAAATCTAATAACTGTATAACAATGCACCAGTTTATACAAACATGAGAGAAATATGTACAGAGGATCACAGAACAGTAATCATAAAATCAACCCCGAGCGACGCTGAACTAGTTGGGGCCATTAGCCCTTTCCCAACTCCACGGAACCTGAAGGCACTCCAGACCTGTCACTACTCGTTAGATGGCAGGCGAGAGAGGTGCGTCCGACCCCCTTAAATATAATAAATTGAAAATAATACACAGCGGGTCGTGGTTGACCCTTAACAACCACTGGGGGCTCTAGCTGTCAAAAATGTTATCACGCGATATGGTAGTGATAAATGTAATCAATCGGTAGTAGCGACGGGCGGTGTGTACAAAGGGCAGGGACTTRCGCTTACTAGGAATTCCTCGTTCAAGTGGGATAATTTCAATCCACTATTCCTGACACGACAGTGATTCAGCAGGTTACCCGGCCATTTCTAGCTAGGAATAAAACTCGCTGGTACTGCCATTGTAGCGCACGTGCGGCCCCGGACATCTAAGGGCATCACAGACCTGTTATTGCTCCATTTCATTTAGCTAAATGCTATTTATTCATCTAAGAATCCAGCATTTGCGATTTAACACAAATGTACTTATAAGCCTTAATAGCTTCTAAGAACAACTAGTTTCCATGGATGAATTTTTCTCTGGAATTTCGTATTCTCGGATAAACTCTAACTATGTCACTCATTCTGAAAATAAAAATCTTAAGATTTTTCTAGAAAGTGTAGTCAGAACAGGACAAAGACTAATTATCTTGAGGTTAACCGCCAATATGAGCACAAAAATAGTTCAATACATAGAACAGTCTTCTATGTCTTACAACAGCTCTTGAGCTGTATGTTGAATTACAATCGATAATTTGATAAAAAAAAGTATTATCAATAACAATATTCGCAGTTTTATTTTCAAAGTCACCAACGAGATTGAACCTGATCTGTCCACTACTTTCTCAATGTATTCTGGAATTGGTTTATCATTGTCTAGCTTTTTCAATGTTGACAAATACAGTGATACTACATTAGAATATGGTACGTCAAAATATGGCTAAATGGTATATGATTTACAAAAATGGTGACATTATAAAAATTCGTTGAAGACCTAACGATAGCAGTCGATCCATAAAAATTTACCAATATTAAAAATATATTTAAAAATGGATAAAATAAAGGAGTTTTCTTTTCATTTTTTATAAATAAATATTATTTCAAGTGACTTTACAATAATAATAAATTTTGATTAAGTTTAATTGTATTAAAAATTTAAAATTTTGTTTCTTCTAGTTCCATTGTATAATACCTTCAACCTACACTTAATTTAAAATAAGGATTTCTGAAACTTTATCACCATAAAATTGGTTTGTCAAAAATTTCAGTTGTTAGGCAAATAAAGATAATATATCTGTTTCATTAAAATTATAAATTATTTACTACTTAAAAATGAAATACAAAGCAAATAATTAATCATCATAAACGTGAAGAGTATAATGAACATGAAATAATAAATCATCATAAATATCCATTTTTCGCTCAAATAAATTATTATTCTAGAAAAATATTTGAACAAAAATATCTGATTTATTAAATAATTGTAAATTATAATTAAAAAAAATTTTTTTAAACAAATTTTGGCATCAACATTTTCTTTAAAGAATAAGTTTTCTTGTAATTTTTTTTCGAAATTTTTAGTTTCAATTTTCTTTCATGATGAATTCTTTTATTATCGATTACTTCTAAAATAGATTGAAAAAGTTTATTATAAACGATTTAAAATTTTTATTATGGATAGCAAGAATATTTTTAATGATTGCAATAATTGTATGAAAGATAGCAAGTCTTATTAAAGGTAGAGCTACCATCTGCTAGGAATTTGCCGGGACAGGCCCGGATTTTCGCAAGCCGCCCCGGATCCCGGAATTTCGTTTCAATATTTGAACTTACAAATAAAACTTAAAAATAGTCATTTTACATTTTATTTCGAATTTTTATTTCATTTTTGAATTTACACATGCTCTTTTTAAAGTATAAAAATGCTTAATATTGAAAATATTTATTTAAAATTTTTTACAAAAAGAATTTTTAGTCGAAAAATCGTGGAAAAATTAATTCACAAATGTATTTTGTACATCAAACACGGGATAATTATGTAAGTTTAATATTCCTTTAACTATTTAACAGAAAATAATGATTAATTTAAAAAACTTTGTTATAAAAATACCATGTCTGCGAAAAGTGAAAAACATCATGGAGTGATTCATATTCAAATGAATTTGGTTTTTTTACAAAACGTCAAAGGAGATGAAGGGAAAGCGTTTTGCAATATTTGTTCGTCAGCTTTCTCAATTGCATATGGATGAAAATAAAACATTATTGAACACATGAAATCGAAACGACATCAATCGGCTATAAATGCAAAGCAAAAACGTATCAGATTTCTTCAAGACAATCGAAGGAGGTTCCGCCGAGTTGGATGTGGCAGCAAAAGAAGCTACATTTTCATATCATACAGCCAAACATAATTTCTCCTTTAAATCGAATGATTGCTCCTCGAGCCTTATTCAATTACTTTTTGAAGCGAAATTTATTTTAGCTCGGAATAAATCAGCGGCCGTTGTGAAAAATGTTCTCGCGCCCCATATCCATTCCAAAGTCATCGACATTCTAAAGGAAGTCAATCTTATTTCTGTTGTAACAGATACATCAAATCACGGAAATATGAAAAAACTACTTGTCCGCACTTAAAATCCAATTTATGGAGTATTAAATAAGAAGATCTCAACTGTTTCAAATCCTGATGAAAAATCTGAAACAATTGCCGATGAAATCCTCAAAATCACCCAAAAATTCAATTTAAACGAAAAGATTGTCTGTTTCTCAGCTGATAATACCAATCTTAACTTCGGTGGTGTAAATCGAAAGGGTAAAATGAAATTTCAAAATCGAAATTAGCTAATCGACGACTACACAAATTTTTACCACAAGATGCTCGTTTGGAATTTAACAATTTAAATAGAGTTACACAGGAAGAAGTAATAATAGATATTGATGAATTTTACGGTGCGATCAATGACTATTTAGAGCACTGGAAAAATAGTTTCGATGGAATTGATGTGTTCGAATGGATGACACCATTAAAAGTTCCAACTTGGACTGACATTGAAAATCATATGATTTTATCATTTCACGATATGGCGAGAGAACTCCAAATAAAATAAACCAGGATTCTCTATTCGACTTATATAATTTGTTGGTAGATTTGGTAGAAGTAAAGAAAAATATTTGGAACGAACAAATAATCTTGGCCGAAGAAATTTGGAAGGATATATTTTCACATTTTCAAGAGAGCTCAACTATGCTTGTTAACATGGAGAAAATTGTTGAATATGCGTTGTCAATCCCTGGAACTTCAGATGAAATTGAGCTAATTTTTTACCTTATTAATCAAATTTCAGATGATAACAAGAGTTCCATTGATATCAGTGCGGTTGATGCTATTTTGTCACTACAATATAATAGTGATTTAACATGCTCTGAATTCTACAAAGACGTAAAAGCAAATTATTATGTCCTTTGTAAAATTATGTCACAAGAAAAATATGTAAATGAGAAATAAATTTAAAAATCTTATTTTGTTTAAGATTGTTATAGTTATGTCTATATATTATTTGAATTAAAAAAGTAAAAACTGAAATGTCCCAGATTTTTTTATCAAATGACATTTTTCAAAAATGTCCCGGTTTTATTTCTAAATTACATGGCAGCCCTAATTAAAGGTTAAATTAGTTTTTAATGAAATTTGTATATAAGAAATGCAATTGTATTCTTTAAAAATTAATATAATGTAATCAGAATTTCCTGTCAAAATATGATCTCGACACAAAAGCAGAAGATAATCAGCCTTTCACATTAAGAAGACGAAATCATCACTCTGTTGATATGGTTCAAGCAAAAACGTATCACAGTATCATTTTGGAAGGCAAGATACTGAGCACTAATGCCACTGAATTTACAAAATACTGGGACTTTAGAAAATAACCAAGAATTTAAAAATAATGCCCTTAACATTGTTATTGTTATATCTATATATTATTTGAATTAAAAAAGTAAAAACTGAAATGTCCCGGATTTTTTTATCAAATGACATTTTTCAAAAATGTCCCGGTCTTTTTTTCTAAATCACAGTATTTTCTAGTGCACAGTATCTTGCCTTTCAAAATGATACTGTGATACGTTTTTGCTTGAACCATATCAACAGAGTGATGATTATGTCTTCTTAATTTGAAAGGCTGACTATCTTCTGTTTTTGTGTAGAGATCATGTTTTGACAGGAAATTCTTATTACATTATATTAATTTTTATTTGACAAACCCTTGGAAATGATGAAATTGTATTTTGAGTTGCAACCCGTAATTCGGTTCAACCGCATTAAAATGTTATTGAAAAAGAATATGATCGATTCGAAAATTTTCTCTGCAGTGTTCATGAAAACGAATGTTGTGCAACGTCTTAGAAGGACGTTTCACTGTTACAAGCTTTTTATAACAGTTGTATAAGCGGCCCATAGAAAAAAAGTAATCTTGATAGAATTCCTAATAGGGAATTATCGATTGGTTTGAATCAGGTAAGAGTAATTCTAGTCAAGAGACGTATTGTATTCTATGAGAACAATGAAGGGAAAAGGGTTATAGAAGCCAAAAGAGTTTTAAACTCTGAACTGGTTTTGATGGCCGTAAAAAGCAACTGATTATAGAGTGTGTTGTTTGCGATACGCACTGGATCTTCGACAACAAAGATGACTTGGTAGAATATAGAGAGTGCTTAAATTCGAGATGTATCAAAGATATAAAATTTTGTTTCAGACGACATCAAAAAGTATTTTTAATTGAAAAAAATATTATTGACCAGAACTTATAGTAGGTCAACAATATTTATCACTATGTTTTTTAATAAAAAATGTTAATGATATATTATATCAATCTTATTAAAAATAACTAAATTATTTGACAGTTTAACAGTCTATTAACTTTAAAAACCATAACAGAGAGATGAAGAAATCAGTAAGAGTAATCGAATATCGAATCAAGATGTTGGACGAGGAAAAATAGAAACTTAAAGAATCATCACAATCATCAATTAATAAATAACGAATTAACAATATTAATGATTGGGGTGATAATTTTCAATAATTTTCGATATTCAGACTATAATATAATCGGAATTAGTTTGCAGATATTACTTTCGTCCCATGATATTGTTATTTAACAGATATTATTTAACATGATATTATATTATGATATTAAAATGATATTATTTAACAGCTCGGAATTACTTGAAAAGTTAAGTAAAGGTTTATTATTTTTAACTTTTTATTTTTTGTAACTAGGTATTCTGATAAAGGATATATATATATATATATATATATATATAACGCACGAAAATGTCTAATAACTATTGAATTAATTATAATTTATGAAATTATTATTGCATGTATTTCCTATTTTTTGAGAAAGATATTTCGACTTTTACAATATTTAATCTATATCAAACAAAAGCTTCGCGATGTAAAACACACATAAATAAATATACCCTTTTATATATCAACATTTGATATGATGGAGAAAGGAGTGTAAAACTGTTCGAAAGACGTTAACAATAATTAAAAATTTACAATATCATTACTAGTTTCACATTTATTAATTATTCACAGTTTTTAACTTTAAATATGAAATAATTGTTTTCATTTTAACTAAATTTTTATTTTATTCAATGTATCTAAAATATCTGAATTCACCGTAATACATTACGATTCTTCTGCATTAAAAGATTATGTTTTTCTCTATAATTCTAAATTTTTCAATATTTTTTTAGTTATAAAAATTAACTGTTAGTTTAAGAATTTAATTTTTATTTTTAATAAATAATTAATCATTTGTCAAACATTTAATGATTAAGAGAAGCCAAAGCTAATGAATTTATCTTTAAATAATCTAAAAATATTATATATATATATATATATATATATATATATATATATATATATATTCATTAATTTAAATTAATATATAAATTAAGTGGATTTAATTTTTCTTTGGTCTTTGAAATATATTGTAATTTCAGATTTCTAATGCAAAAATGAGCTTGGTAGACAGGATTACAGGCTTCATTCAAAGATACAAATTTATTTTTGATTTCTTTTTTAATTTATGAAAATTGATTTAAAAATATCTCAATTTAAAATTTAAATTATGATAATGATAAAATGTAATTTTTATTTATATAAATGGTTTCCCAAGGGGTATGGAACGGATAATTTTCACTGGTTCGGAATCTTAACATCAAGACAAGCATTGTTTGAGAATCAAAATTAAATATTTTGGATTCTATTTCTGGTGAGATCGGATCGAATTTTCATTCAAACCAGTTCGCAAAACTGATCGAATAGTTGTTTGTTTTTTTTTGAAATATTGAGATTAATTTATTTAGAATTGAATTTTTTAATTGATGGGAATTTACGGCAGTTTTCTTGTTTTGGTTTTCTATTTTTCTATTCTTATAGTAGAGTTTTATTCTAGTTTTTTGTTAAAATAATTAATATTTATTATATATACCGTACTCCACAAGTCGTCGTCTCAAGATATGGAATTATACTGCGATGTAATGTAAAACTTTTTAAATATGATATAAATGTATTACGACATGGTTTTTTACGCAGTACAACTTGAAGACACGAAAAGAAAAAGGTTTTACAATAATTGTTCAAAATGTTCACCATTTTTCTGCAAACACAGATTGCATCGCTCCACAAAATTCGTGTAGCATTTTCGAATGATGCGGTGATCGATGTCTGA
>MQRK01175310.1:4441-16878 GCA_001938485.1 Girardia tigrina
GATCTAACTGCAAGGGGGGAGTTCAGATGTCCCTTTCGCGGCTGTACGAAGTCCACGAATACAGCCAAAGGTATACAGAACCATGGCTATACAACCCATGGGTGGTCGTTTCTCACAGGAACCCGAAAAGATCTCGGAGACCGAAACTATCCGATCCCGTAGGTGGTCTATCGGGGGGGGCTACTAGTGATTCTTTAGTTTGGGTGGACCCTCTAAAGAGCCTAGAGGCTCAATACCATTCGAAAGAGATGAGAGGCCCACATGATTGGCAAAAATTTAAATTTCAGTTGTTAAAAATGTGTACGTGATTTGTGTTGGAAAAGGTCAATTGTTGTGTACAAAAAAGTGAATTTATCAAAATTAAGTGTCTAAAAAGTGTTTAATTTTGTGTTCAAGAATTTAAATCGATATCCTATTTTTGAAAAAACAATGTGTACAAAAGAAAATTCGTGAAATTTAAATCGAGAGATTTTTTGCAAACCGAATTTAATTTTCGATTAAAAGTGTAATTTTGAGCGCTGTTGAAAGAGATGATTACCGGTTTATACATTAAAAGATTCCCGTATTTACTGCCACCACTGACTTCCCTTGAAGCTAAAATTGAAGCGTTCAATAAAAAACGAGAATTCGAAAAGTCAGTGATGTCTGATTTTGAATTAAAAGAAGGCAAAGAAAAATTATAATTAGAAATAATAAACGTTAAAGAAAACATCGATATTTGGTTGAAATATAAAAAAAGTCAATTTGAAAATCAATCAATAGGAAAATCTTCAAAAATAAGACACGGCTTCCGCTCCAGTAATCATTGGATAAACATAAACATATACCCTCTCATCACTCACATACAAAACCTTCCTCTCAAACGGTACACGGAAATACATGTTGATCAAAAAGGGGGTGTAGGAAATAAACAATACAATATACATTAGGCGTTTGTAAACAAAATATACCACTCAGATGCTGTTCTACTATAGATGATCCCTTCGTACATGTATATTTTGTTAATAATATTTATATATTAATATAAATATAAAATATGATTCAATAACAAAGAGAAAAACTATTTTAAACTACATGGTGTGATCCATATGTCCTTAGACTCGACAAGAAAGCAAAGTTCAATCAACTTTATTTTTTTTTAGAATCAGTACATGATATCAAAGTAAATCATTTCTCAATGTATGAGCCGTGTACATCAACACACTTGCGCCAGCGAGCAACAAGCTCAGAGAACGCATTTTTGTAAAAATTGGGAGGCAAAAAATTGAGAATATCAATGACTTTCTCCATGAGGACATCAACTGAATGAAAGTGGACACCTTTCAAATGTTTCTTTAGGTGTTTAAACAACCCAAAATCACTTAGGGCTAGGTCAGGGCTATAGGAGGGGTGGTAAACCAACTGGAAGCCACAGTCACCAAAAGCAGTCAAAGTTGCTCGCGAAGTGTGAATGGGTGCATTGTCTTGAAGGAGCCACAATGGGATCCATCTTGGCTTCCTACGAGACTTTCTCACATCGCGAAGTAATTCAACATAATACTCACTATTCATTGTTAGTTCTTTCTCAAAGAAATGAATTTTAATAATGCCATGGGAATCCCAGAACACAGTCAGCATTGCTGCTTGCTCGTGCGAGTTGCCGCTTTGAAGTTTTCAGGGGAGCACTTTCACAGGGGAAGCACCACTTAGAAGATTGACGCTTGCTCTCAGGCACATACAAGCTCACCGGGGTTTCATCTTGTGTAACGATATTGTTAATGAAGCGATCACCATGAGTGCGAAGCAACTCCAAATTGGCAGTGCAACGCTGCAAACGTTTGTTGCACATTTCACCGGATAGGAATCGGGGAACAAAACGTGAACATAGTTTACGAACTCCAAATGATTGCAGAATATCGTATGTAGAATGGTAGCTGATGGATAAACGCTGTGCAAGTTCACTGATGCTTATTCGTCTCTCCTCCAACACGAATTTCATGCACAAATCACTTTTCCTGGGTAAAATTTCACACGGTCGTCCTGATCTCTCAGCATCATGTTTAAAGTCTCTGATCCAATTATACACTGTTGCACGTGATGGGCACTGGTCACCGTAAGCTTCCTGCAACTGCTGTAAAATATCGCAGCTTTTAGTATTGCGCAGGAGCAGAAATTTTATCACGCTGCGATATTCAACGTTATTGTCCATGTCTACAGTAAAAAGTAAAATAATGGCTGTACGCACCACTCACACACACAGGTTGGGTATGGTGAGTCATATCTGTAGCCAATGATAGCTCATCTAGTTATATTATCAACGGCATATACGTCATAATCTTATTTATCAACGAGTCTAAGGAATTGGGGATCGCACCACGTAATATATTCATATCATGCCATTAAGTGATGAATTGAAGAATAAATATTTGTCACATTTCGTAAGGATAGATTACATATCTTGTTTATTGTAAAGGTACATCATTATTCTTTTAAACGCAAATTAAAACTTGAAATTGTCTTTTATATTTCATTTTTAAAGAATTATTTTTAGACCTATGGATAATTCTAAAATACGGGTTTTTTTGGAATGAGTTTTGCAGAGGAACCATTACAGCGCAAACAACTCGTAACTTGATTGAAGTGTTCAGTGAAATTACCCCTATCCAACATACAGTATTTTTTTTAGTTTAAAGAATAACGTTCTGGAGATTTTCTCCTCAAAAATGAACTACGTGGAAAATCTGAAAGTCAATTATGAAAAGCTGGACAATTTTGTTTTAAGAGAATACCGTTTTGTTGCGGTCCACTGTTGCTTAAATCATAGTCAAAGAAGGAAAAAAACATTATCAATACCATAAAACAAAAATAACCAAAGAGAAAAAGAAGAAAATATTATTATAAAACACATATATTCAATAAAAGTCATATTATTGTCCCGAACCCCTCACGGTTTGAGTAGAAGTCGCAGACACCGCGATAGAGCTGTAAGTATAATATGAAGGGAAATCGGACAACATCAAATAAAAACTTACCCGTTACAAGGGATCGAACAATTGACCCTCCACGTATAGCCCGTTGTAGGGCCAACCCTTGAAGAAAACTCACCAGGTCGTCAGGTATTCTCCTGAAAAGTTACCAACCCTAAAAGAAAAATAATCAATTAAAAAACCAGACTGAAAATGATAAAGTCACCTCCAAGGCGGTCCGTCAACATTATGAGACCAACAGACCCTCCACTTATAGCCCCGAAGACGAGGAATCTCTGAAGGTCACCCGCAAAATCCTGACGCGTTCCTCTGAAAAGTTATACGCCTGAAAAGATACATAAATTAATTAAAGAAGGACAAAGGCCAATTAAGTAAGACAAAGAACAGTAAACAAAACTTACGATGAGTCAGGCCCACAAAGGAAGAACAGCATCACGCGATGAATAGTCACCGATGATAAAGAGCACAATGACAAAGCAGTCATTGTCTGTATTCCGACACACCATTTGACAACAAGCATTCTCGACAAAGAAAGTTGAAAATAATCGTGTTGGCCAATTAGAAGAGGCCACGATTAAAATATGACACACCAAGTAAAAAACGCTGTTATAAATACAACAGCTCTTGCCACCAAGTGACACATTTTTTTGCACAGCTTTAATTTGACTTTACAATCAACTTTTCCAAGATATTTTGCACGACATCTACATCCGTTTCAAGACCAGAATATTCGAACCCGACGCAGAGCGACCGATAGACGATCTGACGAACAAACCATTTGTGCCGAAGGACCGAGAATCAGATAATTTCTGACGCCAGGACGAGCATCCGATTCTGATCTAACCGAACCCGCTGCACACCGAGACGCGAGAAAAAACCGAAACATTCTTCCGAGACCCGTCTGCAGTAACAAACGAGAAAACAACCGTATATAGTAGTTTCAGTCCGTCGTCGCCGCCGATCACCGTCCCGATATGACCACCATTGTAATTGAAGAACTAGTTGAATACTTTGAGAGTGTGTTAGAAATCGCCCACGAGCTCGAAGTAGGAGAGAATGACCAAGCGCTTCGAGGTGACTCGCAGCTAGTGATTACCAACATAAGATCAATCACGCTGAGCGAGATGTTTGAGGACAGCGAGCCCCGTAGCCTGACCGCGCAGAGCGGGAATCAATAACCAAATCGGTGACTAAGTGAAATATAGTTTTATAAACCAGCATTTTATTTTCTTTTAATTTTCGTACTTCAAAGTTGATATAATTTACATGAATTATGTTTTAGTCTAGGAACTAGTTTTAATATAGGATGAATTTTGACGTTGAATGTAGCAATGATGCATTACTTAAAAATCTTAATCAGTACGGGTCTCTTTATTTTATTGACCATTTGTAACGTCATAATTATTTTTTTGTGTTTTACTATTTTAGTAATGAATATTTTAGGTGTGCTATTATCATTTCAGTAATTATTATACCTAAGTTTTATTAGCATTTGATGTTTTGTGGACGGTTTATAAAATGGAATTACCATTCATATCAAATTTTGGGAAGATTCGATTCCGTGTCGCGAATAAAAGGTCAAAGTGGAATCACTAAAACAAATAAATTTTGATAAATTTTCGTATTTTATTCTCGATGATATTTTATTAGTGAATTTTAAGATTTAACGAATGAATTTAATGAGTTTTGAGTTTCAAAATTTAATAAATTTTAACGACCTCCGTAATCGAATACGACAGAATTTTACGATTTATAAACGAATCCTAATGCGTTACTATTTAATGTATAAGTGATATTTTGAATTTGATCGAATTTTACGAGTTGATAAATTTTAACGATTTACGATTTTAGTATAAAAACAAATTTTAGTAATCTGAATTTGATTTATTCTGGTAATTAAGTTAAAGCGGGAGAAATATTTTAAGATAGATTTTGTGACTTACGATTGAATGAACGAAATTTGAATTAAGTCGATTTGTTATTCCCTGATCCGGTTCATTATTTAATGGAATTTTATTTGATAAATATTTGATCGTGTCTCGAAAAGTGGTTGAGAGCTATCCTAGGGGGGTGCTTAGAACTTACCGCAAATAGAATAATCCGTATCTTGATATTAATAGTAACAATTTCACTTACTAACGATGATGAGTTTAATTTCTGAATTGATCGTATAATGTCTTAATAATTATAAGAGTTGAATTGACTTAATATAGTTCGTAACGAATGTTAGCAATTACGATGCCTATTTGATAACAACGACTATAGTGTTGATTAACAACAGAATTCCGGGGTTAAGGATCTGATTTGGCCCTAGAGCTCATAGTACATCCAGTGAAAACTGACTGTGAAAGAGACACTGGTCGATATACTAAGAAATAGTGGTGTTAAACAGCAACAACAGCGTATAATGAAATTTTAACGAAGCGCATATTCCGCTCTAAGTTAACAAATAACAATGCCACAAGTTAATAAGACACAACAAACAGATGCACCAAGTCCACACGCAGACATAACATTGCTCTAAGTTTCACAGTACACAGTAAACATAATAATAGATGAGAAAATATCGAGTGATAGTTTAGAAAAGATATCATCCCCGAGCGACACTCCGCTAGGTGTGGGGCCCATAGCCCATCCCATCTTTATCCGAACCCGCAGGCCCTTCAGACTCGGCACTGCCAGGCAGATGTCGAGCGAGAAGAGGCGTCCGACTCTATAACGTATAATAGAGAGAATAAGTATTGTAAAGAGTTGTAGTTAAATAATAAATTGAGATTGGGTTGTGGCTGACCCTTAATAGCTACTGGGGGCTCTGAGCACTTAAAATCGTTATAAACAAGAGGGTCGTGACAGTTTGATATTGCGACAGCTACGGGGACGTTTCAAGAACTTATGATAAATATTTTGGAGGATATAAAACAGAAAGTTTTTTTGCACGATATTTAGAAAAGAATTAACCCAGGAAAATGGCATATTTTACAGATAGAAGTCATGTTCCTGGGACATGTAATAAACTAAAAGGGGATTCAAACAGACCCATTAAAGTTTTTAAAAACCTAAATATATAAAGAATTTGAGAAGCTTCCTTGGGATGTGTAACTATTATAGAAGATTCCTCAAAGCTTATATAAGAAAGTTAAAGACGTTAGAGCAACTGTGTGGACTGAACAAGAATAAATTATTATAGACAGATGCATGTGATACGTGGTGCGCTCAATAAGTAGTGAACCTAACATAGAAATAATATTCTGATTCCAATGAATTTTTTTCATAACAAGCAAGTTATTAAGGTAATATTTGTGATATTTGTTTTAAACTATTATTTGTGTTTAGGTTAGAGAGCGCATAAATTCGAAAATGTCATTGGAAACTTCCAATATCGAAGCGTTATTCGTTTCTTGTTAATGAAAGGGAAAAGCCGGGAAGAAATATTTGTGAAGCTTAGTTCTGTTTACGGCAAAGAGAGTCCATCCATATCTACTGTCAAACGATGGTTCAACAATTTTCGAGATGGTCGAACGTCTGTTTTTGATGAAGAAAAGTCAGTAGGCCACGTGAATTTGGCGAAGAAATAGCGAAAAAACTCAAGGAAATCGTGCAGTGTGAGCGACGAATCACCACCAGAGAACTGATAATGCAAATAAATGTCAGCACAGGTACCATGCAATCACTGCTTGCGGAAACTGGCATTAGAAAATTGTGTTCACGCTTCGTGCCACGGTTTTTAACAGCAGACATGAAGGATCGCCAATTGATGTGCTGCCAGGAAAACTGAAACCTCTATGAACGTATTGGAAACCGCTTCTTACAGAATATTATGACAATAAATGAAACACCACTTGCCCTTTATGTCCCAGAATCAAGACGTGAGTCTCAAGAGTGGAAGCTGTAAGGGGAGGGGTGTTCGAAGAAGATGCGATCATCAACCTCTCACAAAAAAGCTCTCATGCTCACCACTTTTTGGGATGCAAATGGAATGATCCTTGCTGATTTTGCGGAAGCTGGTGTACATATCAACAGGGAATACTACTCCCGGTTCGTGCTACAGGCCAGAAAGCTGAGAAGGGAGAGCAGAGTTTGTGAGTTATATTATTTGCACGACAATGCACCCATCCACACAAGTGGGCTGTCAATGTCATCAATTGAGGGTTGTGGCCTCACCCTGCTCTCACAACTTCCATACAGCACGGATCTGGCGCCTTCCGATTATCATTACAAAAATTTGAGATGTTTAGATGAATCAGAATAATTTTTCTGAGAACGTTCGTTGCACAATCTTTTTCTTTATAAATAATGAATCATAATCTCAAATTAAAATAAAATACATTTTAGTGATGTATTAACAATACATTGCACCCTCTACTGTACATCCAGATTATTTAAAAATATCCAAGTAAAATGACTGGCAAACACGACCCCTATGCAACACAAACCGCTGTCTAATTTTCGTATAAAATAGGATATAATATTTGAAATTTTAATACTAGGTTTAATCATAGTACAATCTATAATGTACCATATACATTCTTGAAATTTGTTTTATGCATAACCTGCAATCTTTAATAAATCAAAAGGTGATCACGGCCAAAAGCACATAGATGTAGAAAAAAGCCGATAGATGTATTTATATGTATACAGGAGCACTGAGCCCCTTGAAGTAGGTACTGTGATGAAATACGCAAAATACTTGTATTAAAATGACATCCGTCCGCTTTTGTCATGTGTACATTCGTCCTGTGAACTTATGTTTTGTGTGCTCATGTTGTGTGTGTTTTTCCTGTGCATTGATGTGTGCGAATCTCTTGTGTGTGTATGCCCAGTCACTCAACAAGGTCACAATAATACTTTTAAATCGTGCAGATAAAAAGAACTACAAATATAAAGCAGTGTTTTTATAATTAAAAGAAATTTCATAACGTTTTTTTCCGACGAGAAATGAGACTCCAATTTTCATAAAGCTGATCGACCATTTGAACGATTATCAAAGTAAACCCGAAATCATTTATCGTTTAATTTCCTTCAAACTTATTTATCTCTGTAAAGGAAATCAAAATGAAAAATTTGTTTTCTAAATGGTAAAACATAACGCCGTCAATAATTATTTCCCAACAACAACTTGTACATTATTTTGTTATATATAAAAGAAGGTAGAAGTTAAAGGTTCAAATAATAGTGGAATTAGAACACTCACAATATTTTAAATATCACAGAGTAAAGTGTTCGCTTAAAGACCAGAGCAAAAGACTTGTTGCAAGAGATAGGCCTAAACAAAAGGGTTCGGTCGGTCATGGTGAGTAGTTTCCAGACATCGGAAATAAATCTATTATATACGCTCAAAATCTTTGAATTAATGTAAAAAAGTATGAATAAGAAAATACAACAAAAAAGACAATAAACATTAAATTTGGCCAAAGATAAGTCATAGAGAATATAAGGTACGTCATTCTTGGAGTTTTAAGTTTATGAATCTCCATGAAGGTTTAGTGTTCTGGACTGAAAAGAAAAAAAGTCTTTTGTATGTTTTATGAATGTTTTTGTAAAAAGAGAATGTTGGGGAAAGTGCCTAGTTGTTTTGTTTCAAATAATCGTCGCTTGCAACCTCTTGATAAAATAATAAACATATAATTTGGTCGACTTTTTGTTCATCTGTTGAGGAGAACGATTATTTTGATGGGAATGATTCGGTCGAATTTATTCGCATCGAGAACCTCTTCGCCGATCTCGGGGATACCTTCATTCACAACCCACATGCCTAAGAAACAAAATCCTTATCTGGTAATGACTGCAAAGGTGCTCAATGTGCGTTTCCCTTCATCAAATGTTAATTATACTAATTTCAGCCCCGATAACTTTACAATACTTACATTTTCCTTTGTGGACAATTTGTCAGAAGATTGTGATTTTTTTAGAAAGGAAGATAAATGGAAGATAATATTAATATTACCGATTGATCGGGACAGAGCAATCCAAAGTTACCTTTTGCAATCTGTTCAATTGAAGTGATTTTTGGATCAACAATGGAGGCTTAATTTGACAATCAGTCAGCTCAATGTTTTCTATCTACAAAGGGCGTTAGTTTTAGTTAATAAGAATTAAAATATTAATCAATCATCTAAGTAGGAGAGACATTCCAAAAAACACAATATCAACATGCAAAATATTCTTTAGATTTACAATGACCAATTTTATGTTTATTTGGTGAATATTGAATTGAAAGTAATTGTAATATTCGTTTGACCACAATTTCGATTTTTCTTATTCCTTTCGCATGGAATAATTGTATGGAAACTGGAGTGGGAAATGTCCCCAAAGCGACGATGCCAAGGGTAAATCGTGTGGATGACATTTCGGTCCATTAAAATATTTCTACAAATTATTCCTTAAATAACTCTATTAACAAAATTAGAGGAAAAATAAAAAATGCATATTGTTGAGTGTTTAATGTGTTTATAAAAAAGTAAATAACACACTATAGTTTTATTTTATAAATTATATTTTTTTGATACAATTTAATTACAAAAATGATATCTATGAGTATAGAGTGGTATTCGGTTGGCCCCTGGTCGATTTTATATTTTTGATCTGAGAGCCTTAGCGACAACTCAGAAATAGGGTTTAGTCTCACACTTTACAGTGTGGTTATATAAAGGATATATACTTTTAAAATAATAGTTTATATAGGTGTTAATAATTGTTTTTTTTAAATAATAATTTCTATTACTTTTCTTTCTCTATCGCACTTTTACAGTGGTTTTTATTCTCCGCTTTTTTTCTCTATTTATCTGAATTGGATCACTTAATTCATACTTTATACTCCAGGAAGTGGTTGCCAATCAATATAGGATTAGTGCTGGAGATAGATTGTTTTCAGATCTTAGATTGAAGTTTGAAACTTTTGAATTTTTATTTTCTCATTAACTCTAATTATCTTGGTCATGTAATTATTAATTGATTTTATTTTCAATTTTAATTTATTATTTATTATTTTCTTCCAAATATTTATTTTTCTTATTCTTTTTATTTATTTAACTGTTCTTAACATCTCGTTTATATATAATTTAAAGAATTAAAATTATAAACATTTTCAGCTTATATTTTCAATTTTAAACAATTAAACAACTCTCAAAATATTATTAAAATACAACTAAATACATTATATATTTTAAAATTTTCCTTCAACAATATTATAAAAATATTGAAGAAGCAAGAAAGGTATTTCAATGTGGAATATGGGGAAAAGAAAGAACTTCCATTTGTATTTGAAATGGTTTTCGAAAGGCAGAAATTATAAAGGAATCAATCAGAGTCACTGGCGATTCTATTGCGGCAACGAAAAGACAAAGTCGAACAACCTCCACAAGAAGAAAGGACTAAAACATATAAAAATATTAGTGTTGTGGTTTGATCAAAATACATTATAAACCTTCTTGTAAGGGGGGCCCTAATAGTTTACGACCACACCACACGTTTTCTTAAATTAATTAAGTTTAATTAAATATAGAACTTGAAAATTAAATGTAAAATTGTAAAAATTATAAAATTCTTATTTTAAATTTACTCTTATTTCTTCTCGAATTAAAAAATAAACATAAAATAATTCGTCTTTCGAAAACCATTAAACTGTATTTGATCCCTGTTGCGTTTGATAGGAGTGCTGCGCTCATCCGAACGGCGCGCAGACGACAGCTGCGTCGTAATCCTCATTAATTGAATCTCTGTCAGATTAATTTGGAAATAGAGAATTCTTTTGTTATTTTTATTCAAGTAAATATTTTATTATAATTCTTTGTACACATTTATAATGTTAAATGGGTCTTAATTAAATAATTATAAACTTCGATCTTCCACATATAAATAATACTAATAAAGTCGACCCAGAACGGGATTATTGCATATATATTGCATATCTGGGACCGGTCAATCTGTCTTTTTAAAATGATTTTTAAAAACGATATATACATATATATACACAAATGTATATATTTAGATATATATATATATATATATATATATATATATATATGTGTGTATATATATCTTCTAATTTATTATCTAGAACTGATAATGACATTTTTAATAATAATGAAAACAAAGGCCATTTTTGAATATTAAATTTATTCACAATACATACGCGTTTTACCATTTCGGGATCATCAGTGCAATTTAATTTAAAACAAAAGTTCAATAATTTTAATGATGAATTACCTTTATTTTATACGAGATATGTTAATGACACTTTTCTTATATTTAAAGGTGAAGATAATGTCTTACACTTTTTAGAGTTTGTAAATGGTCTTCACTCTAATATCAAGTTTATCTTTGAAATGGAAAATACTAATAAACTATCATTTTTAGACGTATTAATTGAAAGAATTAAAGATAAATATCAGACTCGAAAATATCGAAAACCAACTGATACCGGTTTGTACAGTTGTCCAAACAGTTTTTCTGGCCCAAAATACAATAGGAACATGATTAAAGGTTTGGTACATAAAGTCTGGGGTTTACCATCAAACTTTGAGATATTTGATAATGAAGTTGAACTTCATAATAGGCTTTCTAAAAATGTATTTAATAAAAACTATTTAAATAAAATCATAAAAGATACTGTTGAATCCATTTATTTAAAATCAAATAATACATCAAGTATAACTTCGGGAAATGACATTGATAATCAAATGACTATCAATCTAAAATTACCGTACTCAGAGAGAGCAAAAGAATTCAAACGATTTTTAGAACATCGAACATCTGTTGACTTAAAATTGAGAGTAATCTTTGTAACTAATAAATACCGGAACTATTTTTCAAACAAATCAAAAACTCCTTTGTGTATTAAGGTGTGGTATGTTTGTTTTACATTGTAATTTGTTTTAATATTCCCTTTATGCGAATGTTTGGTTTTTGTTTATGTGTTGCTGTTGTGGAGTGGTTTAGTATTAATTATCTTGTTTTCTTTTTAGATAGTTGTACTCATTTGTATTGGTTTGGAATAAATCATTATCGATTACTTCATAAGGAAAATCTAGTTTATCCATTCAAATGTCACAAGTGCGAAGCCTTGTACATTGGAGAGATAAATCGTCATCTCCGCGCTAGAATTGCGAAACATATTCAATCGAGTAGAAATAGTTCGATATTGAGCCATATTGAAAGATGTAAAGGTAATCTTATGGATTACAATAATGATTTTAAAGTGATATTAAATAATTTTGACACAAATTATGAAAGGATTATTGCAGAAGCATTGTTAATAAAGCATCATAAACCATGCTTAAACGTCCAGGGTGATTCATCTAATCATATTAAAATTTTTGAAAATATCATTAAAATACTTTTTTTTTAAAAAATTGAAAAAAAGAATGTTTTTGAGACGTATGATGTAATAGTTTTTCAACTATATAAATAGCAATTAATCACTTTATTTCATTGCACTGAAGATGCCGAAATGGTGAAACGCGTTTGTATTGG
>MQRK01175320.1:4465-23302 GCA_001938485.1 Girardia tigrina
ATGCGGGATGAGGACACAGAATATACTATCTCAGCCCAAGAGAGTAAATAATATACTTATAAGCTCTTAAGAAAGCTACATCTAAATATGGACAAAGGCGCAAAACACATTCCGACACTGGCCAAATTACATTGTTTTCACACATATGTTGAACTGCATTTTCGGAGAAAAGTTGGGAGCAGTAAATGTCCATAAATCTAAGTAAAATGGTTTGATTCGATGTTTCTATACCAAAATACAACTTTTTAACCATGTTTCCTTTCTTGAACTCAAAATTTATTAACATTCGACCCACCCTAATATATATATATATATATAAATAAATAAATAGTTCATAATAAAAACAATTAAAAAACAATGGTTTGTATAAAAATTGTTTGCTTAATTTGGTACCACTAGTTGACCCGACTAAGGGATGTGTCCCAGGGGAGACTTGGGTACACCACTGAGATAACAAAATTATCGTCATTAATTCAGTATTCCCCAATTTTCATGGGATAGAAAATCAATTATTGATTATATTTGATTTTTTTCGATATTGAATAATATAGAAAGTACACATGAATGTAAGTATCAGTCAGGTGCTACTTGTTTACGTATGAAACATGTGACCATGTGTCACTTCTATATGAATTCAAATAAAAAAATAAAAAGACGATATTTGATATTTGCTTCTATGGCAACAGAACCGGTACCGTAATACAGGCCATAACTTTGTCATTTCAGTGATGTACTTATCCCACAAAATTGAAAAAAATTAACATTATTACTTTTTTTGCAGAAACTTTCAGGGCAATGTTTTCAAGAATTTTCCTAAGTATAGTTGTAATCGGTGCGATAGTTTCTGAGTCTATACGTGACATACATACACACACAAAACACTTTCAGTTACATAAGAATGTCCCAAAGAAATCAATATCATTATTTTGTGACTCCCACCAAATTAAAATGTTCTATATAATGATCTATCAAACAGTAAAAAATTAACTCATTTGTAGTTCATTTAGGCGTCCCTTGTAAAATCTGAAAATAGTGGTGAATAATGAAAAAATGGTTTGGTTTTTTGGATCCAGTTTTTATTATCTTGATTTATGACGATATTATTTAAGTCCCATTTTTATGTTCTGCCTTTACTTATGTCCTCGATTATCTGTTTTATTTCATTATTATTCTTCTGTCATTTAAAACCATCTAATTCTTCACTTAATGCCAGTATTCTTGTTTTAATCTTTCCTTTCTTGGTCTCTTCATGCATTGTTTGACACTGATTGCACAATTAGCACGAATTTCTTGACATTGTATTAGCGTTTGATGTTTTCACCTTTTCGATATTCCATTTTCATGTTAAGACTACTCAGAAAATATATCCATGTTTGGAACTGTGGTGATTTATGACGATATCATTTATTACATTTTTATATATAATATTTATAGAAATCTTTATTTAATAAATAATTTGTTAGAATCATAGTAATAGATTTGTATCAACTTAAATAATACTCGCAATAAGACACATATAGTCATTTCTGAATTATTTGTTTTGTTTCTCATAATATCATAAAAATTACAAATAAAATTCAAATATTTGTTTTCATAAAATATTTTAAAATATAAAATAATACTATTTATTTTAAGTAGAATGTGTTTTCATTTGAAGAGAAAGTTTGATAAACATAATAACAAGAATATTATAGTTTAACTATGCTTTTTATAAATATCTTTTTTTTGTTTAAAAATAGAATCCCCCCTTAGAACCATAGTCTAGATCCTCTCCCGGGTTTAGCATTAAACAGTTTGTTATTAGTTTGCTAATCAAGGCTAGCTAACCTTGCATATAGTTAACAATAGTTAACATAGACAATTAAAGTTTTTTCAGTTCATCTTCATCAATGTTTACACAATTTAAAAACAAATATCATTCAAGAGAGATGATCATGTCACAACATGTTACAGAGAATTACTGTAATACCATTTCTATATTTAATGCAAGATAAAAACTAAATAATTAAGTTTTCATGAAGAAGACAAATGTCATAAGGACTGAATGCGAAAAATATTACTAACTTTAAAATCCTCTATCTCCAAAACCATATTTTTGATTAAAAAAATACCGAATGTTTTCAAAAATGTCTTTCATTCAAAATAATTTTAGTAAGCTAAGAAAGATTATTTTTTAATAAATTCTGCGAGCTTTTCCGGAATGCCTGCCATTAGACTTGCAATTGTAGTTTCTGTCACGTATTTGGCTGCCTTATTCAACTTGTTCCGAAAATCTGCAATTGTCTGCGCCCTCTTGTTTGTCGTCATTAATTTCCTTTTTACCAGGGCGCAGTATCCATCGATTGGGCGAAACTCTGGACAATTTGGTGGGTTTGCCTCTCTTTGTACCAAATCGACGTTATTGTCTTCGTACCAATTCTTGACTGCCTTACCATAGTGGCACGATGCAAATCCAGTCAAAAGAAAGTAAGACCTCCGTGCTGACGTATGAATGGTAATAAACGCTTTTGCAAGCACTCCTTCACATTGACTTCTGTGTTTATTGTGCCAGATTTGACAAAGCATTTACCCCTTTTCCCGCATCCACATATAGCCTGCCAAACAAGAATTTTTTTGGGAAACTTAGATTTTTTCTTGCTTCTAAATTTTTCTTCAACTACTCTCTTAGTTGCAGAGTAAAATTCTTGTCCGGGTAGCTGGGAAAACTCGCAGAGCACATAAGTTTCATCATCCATAATGCAACATTTTTTCTTCGTAAGAAAACCAGATTTCAACTTTTTGGGTTCCTGTTTCACCTTTACGTTAGCGTTCCGGTCTGGTACTGTTTGAACTTGATACGTTTTTAAACCCACAGACTGCTTAATTTTCCGAACTGATTTCTCGCTAAAATTTGCCTTTACCGCCAGTTTTCGATTTGATAGACGATGATTTCTCTCTAACAGAGTCTTTACTTTCTTCACATTCTGTGTACACGAAAAACCCTTTCTTCTTCCTGAACCAATTTTTCTAAAAACGTTCAAGTTCTCATTGAAGTTTTCAATAACGTTAGAAACTGTTTCCTGACAAACCTTTGCCTTTCTGGCAATTGTTTTCTGACTTGATTGTGGATTTTCTTGAAATAAACGAATAATTAATTCGCGACTTCCTGTTTTTGACGACATATTCATGAAAAATGAAATTTAAAAATGAATACCAAAATGAATTTTATTTTGATTTATTCAAACAACAGCCTACTTGATTAGTTTTTTGTAATTTGTGAATTTATGTTGGAGTTATTGAGATTTAAAGTTAGTAATATTTTTTGCACTCAGTCCTTATTCAAAATGTAGAAAATGAGTGATAATAATTTGATTTTATGCATTTATTTTACGTAAAACAGAAAGTAGTTTCCTAAGTAGTTTTCCTAACGATGTTATTTGAACAGTTTAAATTTTTGTTTTAAAACAAAAATGCATTAATAATTATAAATTATTAACGTACCCGTCAGATTTTTGGAAATGGAGAGACCAAAATAATTGTAAAATGCTATTGATATAATGTAAAGAATCATATTAATCAAAAGGGTTGTGTTTTGTCCTATTTGATACAGACCATCAAGGACATTTTCATACGAGCCATTATCTTTTCCTTTAATGAAATATAGAATCGGCAAAACAACCTGAAAGAAATATCATTTTGAACTAAAGAATAAACATTTTTTATAATAAATATATCAAATTTATTCAATTTAATTATATTTTAAGCATTCACTGCTCCAGATGATCGATATCACTCAAAATTCTTCAATTCTCAATGTAACGAACAAATTGTTAATTCCCATTCTTTCATGTCTGTCTAACTCAAAGAAGCCCCTTAATTTATTTTATTACTGCTTTTTTTAAATGCTGACGCATTTTCCCGAAAAGACGAATGTAAAGTTCTTCCTATGCGAATATGTTTTTAACACTAGAACTACCGACGTAAATGTATACTTTGTTTAATTATTTCCATCAATGAAGTACATAGAAGGAAATTAAAAAGCTAATTTTTAATTAATTGAAAAATGAATTTGAAATCATCAGTAGTTTCATTTTAGCAGACTGATATACAGAATGGATCAACATGACGATCCATATCACTAGTACCAAATGGGTAAAAATTGCAGCAAAAGCTAAAGTAATTCATGTTTATACCACGTGCAAACTAATATTGGAAGGTATGCCGGTAAATATAGTTGGTACTAGGGGTTCCAAATCCCGGGATATCGGGACATATCCCGACCCTAGTCCCGGGATACCGGAATTGTGTAATTATTTTTTCAAATGTTAGATTTTAAAGTACTATAATGAATTTTTTGTCTTATTATTGACTTCATTTTAATTCACTTTTATATCGACTAATTAAAATTTTTTAAAAATGGTAAATAAATTCTGAATCCCGGGATTGGAACGCCTATTTGGTACAAAACAAAGTCGTATGATTTATTTCGAAAAACGAAATAATGAAATTTAAAGAAGTAAATAATTATCAGTTACTTGTTATTATTTACGGCAAATTATAACTCAACAGTTCTTAAAATAGTTTATGTTTGTTCCAAATTTTGTTGTCAGTTGATTGGTGTAATAATTTATCGTTTTGGATGTGTAAGAAATAGGAGTAATCGAATATTGTTTTGAATGAATAGGAATTAAATTATAAGGAAATAAATTAACATCTTTGAATGAGCAGGAAATGGAGAAATGAATAATTGTCTTTGAAATATTATATTATATGATCAGAAATTAAAAATCATCGCCAAGTGAATTTAAATTTGTTTTTTTTTAATTTTAATTTATAAATCAACTATTGATTGTTCATTTTTATATTATTTAATAAAACTTTATATCGTTATTATTTAATATAATTAATATACATTTATTATATATATATATATATATATATATATATATATTATGCATTTGGTCTAAAACCTATACTAGAATAACAAAAGGCGATACAATGAATTTTATATCAGAACAACCATTCGACGATATGTATAGGAATTTCGGACCAACCAGTAATTAATAGAGAAAATATTTCTAATATTATAGATAGATTTAATAGAAACGTAAGTCTCAAAACAGTAAAAATTCGGCTGTTTAAACCTTAACGACAATGAACATACGAACACAAACATTAAAACTTTACATTCGAATTTTAAAAATTTTATAAAAGCAAAAAGTAAAAAATGTAACCTTATACCATGAAAAATGCCTATTTCCCTTTCCGATAACTCGAATAACCAACAGTAAGAAAACATAAATAAAAAATATTCAAATTGACAAAATGTAATCCGTTTCGACAAACATTTTCTTGTTATCACTAGAATGAATAAGGCATTTATAATTTTAATATGCTTAATTGTTTTTGCAACTAAGACAGATTATATAACCAGTTATGTAAAATCTGAAGTTTAATATTAGTGATAAGTCAATAGTTTAAAGTGATTTATCAGAATTATTTGAAATTAAGTATTGCGTGTCATCTTAATTAAATACCTTAGTGATAACAAATCTATCGTCATTTCGATTTCAGACATAAATTGTTTGCAGCATCAAACTAAATAAACCAAATATGATCAGGAGTGCCTTATGAGTTTTAGCCATTAAATAATATATGGATAGAATTAGGGTCGAAAAAACGCTTTGATTTTTATTTTGACATTGCCTAGTTATAATGGGACAATATCAATTTAATTTTAATCTGCAAAGTTCAAAGCGCTTTAAGAATGACAAACTCGAATCTTTATTACTTAAAACTTTAAATATCATATGTTGTTTTGAAGTGATTGGTTTAGCAAATTTTGTAACGGGAGGTGTATAATTATAAAAATAGATTATGTAAGGCATGACAGAAATTATAAATGTTTGTATGAAATGTTTAATGGAAATATATGCTTGTATGACGTGAATTAAAATTCTAAATCTCCGAAATAATTAATATTTTTGAAACTGTCTTAAAATTAATTTAATTTTTATGAATTTAATAAAAGAAAGTTTATGTAAATATTGGTTGTTTCTCCCAGACTTTTAATGCATAATCAGAGATTGATTACAGACTTCTTTCATAAAAAATGTTATGAAATGTAGTTCTTAATGGTCTAGACGCTAGATGATGCACCAGTGGAAATTTGAATTTTTTAGTTTAAAATTTACATATGACACATTGTACTATTAAGTGAATATGTTTCTCTGGATAGTGGGTAGTACACTTGGCGATTAACATGTGAAGAGATCACGAAAATAATAATTTCCTCTGACGAAGCCAAATACAAACTAATTCGCAAGTTTTTGCATAATTTCTGAGGTAGTTTAAATATGAAGAAAATTAAATAATTTTAAACATTACTTTAATAAAATGTTAAGGATATATCAAAATTTAGGAATTATTTTAATTATATTTTTCAAATTGTTTAAGCATTTCAAAATACATCTCATGATGTTTCTGCAGAAAACAATTTACTTTTCAAATTATACTAAAGATGATCCAGAATATGTCAGTTATGCTAATTCTGCTAAATTGTTAGGTAACGCTCTCCTAATACATTTTGCCTATGATTTAATAGGGAAGTAGATAAACTAAAATGGTCAGTGTGAAGGTCGGGCTCAATTTCAAAATTTTTGAAACAATTAATTTTTATAAAGAATTTCTAAAATAATTAAATATTTAAAATCAAAAGTTTTTAAAGAAATTTTAGGTAAAAAAAATATATATATCTTAATTAATTTAAAAAAGTTATTTTCGAAAATAATCAAATTTTAATTGTAGAGTAAAAACTTTAAATAAAATTAATTCGGAAATAGTGGATTTTTAATAATTGATTTAAAAGAAATATATAAAGACAAGGATAATTATGTTGTACTAATTTTACAAGTTATTCTAAAAAATAAAATAAGAAACTTTGTTGCCAGAGTTGTAAAGTAAAAAAAATAGATAATTTTAAATTTTAAAGTCAGTTTGAAATTCTGCAAATTAAAGATTTAACAAATAAACAGTTTTCGTAAATAGATATAAATATTAAGACTTTTATCATTAATGTATCGTAATAATAATAAAAATTTGAATACTGTAAATTATTTTTTGTATTTAAATCGTATCTAAAATTTGTATGGTATTTAAAATAATTGTAGGTAAAAAAATGCTTTTAAACTGAAATATTGATAATAAAAGAACATTAAAATCTTTATTAATGTTTCACAAAAAAAAGAAATAACATTAAACTAATTCTAAAATAATAAAAAATCATTATGGTTAATTTAGTAAAAATATGACTACAAAATTATCTTGGTTTTAATTTATAAATAGTGGAATGTAAATTTTCAGAATAAATAGAATAAAAATTTTTCAATTTTAAAATAACTTATCAGTTTATTTATATTTATAATTTCATATTTTTATATAAAAAATCTGGTCAAAAAGAAAAGGAAAAAGTTCCTCGACAAACAATTTTTTATTAAAAAAGATTGTTTGAATAATTGTTAATTGTGTTATTAATACATTTTTGGTGTTAATGAATAATAAAATTGATCAAGAACCCAACAGTCAGTAAACTAAAGATTAAATTAGCAGAATTTTAATAGGTTAGTAAATACATAACCAATTATTCAGTAAAAAACTTTATCTCTTAACTTCCGCAAATAAATCTAAATTAAGAGATAGTAAATTAATATTAATTAACCTATTAATATTAAGCCAATGAATACCTTTCAAGTTGAAGATTATCAAAGCAATGAAGAAACCGACAATGAGAGGCAAGAAGATAACATTGAACAAAAAAAAGAAAACAAACGCAAATATTTTGTTAAGTTTGCAACATACAACAACGAATAAGCTATCAAAGTATTTCATTGGGTACACTCTTGGAACGTATGCACCAGAACCGAAGATACGATGAACGAAAAGTCTACTTCGTTGTAAGAAGATTTAAAAGTGCAATGAAAAACAATGTTCATCCAAATGGTACTTATTGACGTTACAGTTTTCAAGACTATAGCTGAACATGACGAGTGCACCAAAATTCAAGATATACGAGAATTGAGCGAAGAAATCAAGAAGTAAATACAACAAATTTTTGATGATGGTATCACGAAACCAAAGCAGATTATTTATGCATTGCAATAAAAAAATAGAAGTACCAAAAAAAGAAACAATTAAAACTTTTCTGAAGGATTACATCTGTAAGCAACAGAAAAAGACGTTCCTATTGGCGAAAAAAGAAAACGCGATAGGTCCTCAAAAGCAAAAATTACTCTTTATCGCTTTTTATTGATATTATATCTTTTTTACTGCTTGATTAAGTTCTTTTACTAATTAATTGGTTATTTATTTACTAACCTATTAATATTAAGCCATACATTTTTTCTATTAGAAAAGAAATTTCTTTATTGCAAACCATTTAATTAATGCTAAAAAATATTTAGTTATATGATTTAATTTTAAATTTAAAGAAATGTTTGGATATTTTTTTAATCTATAATAAATTTCCCATGATCAAAAGTACTGAAGATAAAATAGCTTCAAATTACAAAAAATCGCATTAGATAAAATTTCTTTCTTTTTCAAAATCCAATAGATTTCTTTGAAAAAATATTAGTACTTGGATTAATCAAATATATTAGGTGTATAACTTAGTTTTTTGGATTTTTTTGCAGAACAGACAAGTTTATTTATATGACATAATAAGTTTTATTCTAATCAAAATATTTTCCATCGTTAATTATGACTTTCGACCATCTTTCAGGCAAATTATGAATTCCATCGAAAAAAAAGTTTTGGTCTTTTGATGCGATCCATTGTTCCAGCCATTTTTTATATGTTCCTGGTTTCTTAAGTGCTTCCAACGTGTTTTTTACTTGTTTTGCGACATGTGGCCGAGCATTGTCATGGAGCAAAATCACTGTGCGCTGTTTGTTGGTTGGAATAGGACGTTTTTCCTTCAATGCATCGTTCAATTTCATTAACTGTTGTTGGTAACGTACTGCATTAACAGTTTCATTCGAATTCAGCAGCTCATAGTACAGTACACCTTTCTGAACCCACCAAATGTACAACATAACCTTGCTTCCATCTGTACGTACGACTGTAAAATAATGCTTATTACAATGGTTACACCATCTCTTAGAAAATCCAAAAAACTAAGTTATACACCTAATAGTTTAGACGAGATATACTGCATTTAATCCTCAGATAATACTTTAATATTACGGTTACCGTATATTATTGCGTATAATGCGATCACTATATTTTTAGGCCCTTTCAAACCTTCAAACCGTAAAAAGAGTCTTAACATAAAAAAATAAATCATCCAAAAAACAAATCTTTTATTAATTAAATTTTTCATCGTCACTCTCTCCGAACACTTCGGCCAAATCATCACCTGTATATCCATCATCATCATCATCGTCCACATCTTCCTGTTCTTCATTGCCACTTTCATAAATGGCATCATCTTCAGTCCCATCCAAAGCATTGCTGATACCACATTTCAAAAATGAATTATTTACTATGTCCGATGGAATGGACTCCCATGCTTCTTCCACCCAAGTTGTAATACGGACAATGTTCGGCTTCTGGAAATTTTCGTGTTTGGTTAAAGATCGAGTTCCAGACGACATCCAGTTCGTCCATTTGGTGCGTATCCGGTCTTTGAATGGTTTATTAATGCAAACGTCCAATGGCTGCAGGACCGATGTCAGAACGCCTGGGATAACCGCAAGATCGGTTTTCATTTCACGTGCAGTTTTCTTGCAACTGTCACTCAGATGGGCCCGAAACATATCCCATACTAATAACGACTTTTTTCTGAATCAAAGCACCTGCACGGCCATTCCCAACAGTTTGCAGTCAAAGTTTGACACCTTCTTCGTCCATCCAGCCTTTTGGATGAGCACGGACAATAGTCCCTAACGGAAACTTGACATTTTTTAGGATTGACTTCCTCTTAAAAATAATTGTTGGTTTTAGTTTCGTTCCATGGGCTATGTACGCTACAACAACTGTAAAATGAGTTTTCTCATGACCTGTTGTTTTAACTGAAACGCTTTTGTCACCGACGGCATTAACAGTCATGTTTTCCGGCATATCGAAATACATTGGTGTCTCATCCATATTCCCTATTTGTGATAACTCATATCCATGGCGTTTTCGCATAGTTATTACAAATTTATGGAAGGAATCCACCTTTTCTGCTAATTGCTTTGGCAGCTTCTGCGAAAAATTTGTGCGCTGTCTCATTGTCAGACCATACCGTTCCATAAATCTATTGCACCATCCTGATGAAGTAAGAAAAGTGTCAATATTAGGAGTTCCTTTGAATTGTAATTTTTTCAACTGAAAAGCATGAAAACGAATTGCATTTCTTGTCACAATGTAGCCTTCTTGTCTCTGCATAACTACCCACTTATTCAAGTCATGTTCTAATTCAGGAAATGAAGCTACATCTCCTCGCCTAGAACGCTTTGTTTTCGGTATCTTTTCCAAACTCTCTTTCTGTTTACGCCAAGCACGAATTTTGCTTTCACTAATTCCAAATTCCCTCATTGCAGCACAGTTATTACGTTCTTCTGCAAACTAGACTACACGCAACTTGAATCCAACTTCATACGACATACGCTTTCTTTTCTGATTCACGTTTAAATTAAAAGGTAAAAACTATTTTATTTTCCAAGATTATTTTCTATAATTATAATGGCGGTTTGACACGTTTGAAATAAGATAGCAGATAAACAAGGTAATATTTAGATTTCTTTGTATTAATATCCGCATTAAATAATTTATTACGCATTAAATTATGAAAATAAATAATTTATTATCGATTTAGTAATCATTAATCATCATTTGTACTAATCATTACTCATTAATAATAAATGATTTAGATAACTTACTCAGAATTTATTACTCACGTATAATGCGACCCTATGTTTTTATGAGGACAAAAGTGGTATAAATTTTTCGCATTATACGCGGTAATATACGGTATATTATATTAATTAAGATCCTCGGAAGATAACTAAATCAATTATTTGTATTTAACTAGAATAATTTAAATAAAAAACTAACAAATCCCGTGAGAATTGTACCAATAATACCCTCACTGCCAACAACTTGTAAAGGATGAAATTTCCTTTTCTTTAAAAGACCTTCTTCAAGAACCATTTGTGTGGCGGAAATTAGAGATCCAACAATTACCAGAATAACTCCTGGTTGATGTAAACATAATTTTCTCGATTTATATTTAAAACCATACCTAAAACCTTTTCACTACCCTTTGAGCCTGGATCATTAGCTTTAAAAACACCAGACAAACCGACTAGTAGTAACCCCAAAATAGTGAAAGACATACCTGTCCAATGAAACAGACGAAGAATGCGTTTTAAAAAGATTAACTGTATATAATTATTAAATTATAACCAACTAATTATTGAAATAAAATGATACTGATAAAATTCCAACGAAAATTATTAAAGAACCCCTCATCATTTGCCATACAGATGCATCTATATACATCAAACTGATTCCTGAAATACGAAACTTTTTTTAATAATAGACTGCCTATTAAATACAAACCTGCCACACTAGTTCCCAATAAATCCAAAATTGTTGGAATAATAAATATCCAACTTAAATAACTGAAAAAAGTAATTATATTATAAGTCTGATATATTTATCTTTACTTTATATCGATTAATATCTTAGATATGTTTTAAAAATTTGATTGTAGTTTATACTTTGATGTTAACCTATAATCATATTTTCAAAAAAGCTTTAACAAAAATCATTAACTGTATATTTGGTATCCCGTACGTTCATCCCAAATTTATTTTACAGGACCAGCTGTTGTAGATTTACCTTTTTGTCGTGTTTATATGTTATCTTACTCAAAAACAAGAAAAAAATAAATAAATAAACGAAATAAGGTAAATCTACCAAAGCTGATCATGTAAAATAAATTTGGGATGAACGAACGTGGGATGAACAAACCCCAAACCGTATATTTATCTAGTCCTTGGAAGATTAGTCTTTAATATTATTTAAATAAATATTTGATAGAGATTTCAAATAATAATAATTTTCGATAGGCTTGTTCTAAAACATAATGTTTTAGATCAGAACGAGTTTCGGCTTTCGTTCTTTCTGCCATATTTACCATTTGATTGGTAAATGTGATCTTCTTTCACCGACATGTGCCGTTCGATGCTGCAGAACTATAATTTTATATGGAACAGACACTAATATCAAGCTTGATGATTCTCTTAAATTGATGACTTGACGACATTTATAACGCACGAAACTTGTCTGAGTGGAGTATTCGAAGTTTCTTGCATAATATTTCAAACCTTTTCAATGTTTTCATCTGCTCTTGTCAAATTTTCCATTGATTTTTTTTTCTTCAATGTTGTTCAAAACACTTTGGTCGCTATACATTTGTTTTTCATACGTTTGATTGAATGTTTTATGAGAATATGGTTTCCGATTTCTTTTTTAAATGCTTTTACAACTTTCGTTGGTAATTTAAGTTTGTGGTCGATCAAACCGATGAAAACCAGATGTTTAAAGGTAAACACATTATTTTTCGTACTAACTATATGATAATCGATTTTTAGATTCTACATGTTACACAGAAAAATGTGCGTCTTATAGAGTAGATCACGACTATGTAAAAATTAGCCGTTATGTAAACATTGGGACACTGTATTAAAAGTATGTATTATTTCATTACAATTATTAACAAAAAAATCATTGTCATCAGAAGTATTCACGTGATAATCAACATTACCAATTGATTGTAATATGAAAAGAAAAGTCATCAACAATACGAGGTTCAGCATCATTACAAAGTCCTAATTCCATTAAATGAGAAATCTAATATCTATCTATTCATATAAAAAATTTACATAAACAATTTGCTATTAAAATATATGATCAATGATTTAAAATAAATAATCAATAATAAGTGATGAGTGATTAATTATATGCAAGTATTGAACGATAGGATAGCTATGTATTTAAAAAAAATGTAAAATCTTTTAGAAAATGTTTATTCATCAATAATATTGGGTTCTTGATCAAAAGACATTATCATTAACAAAACTTTATTTCTACCACAATTTCAGTTTTTTAAACAAATATTTTTGAGGAACTTTTGCACTTTCTTTTTACACAAACCATTATAAATAAGAATTGATATTAATATAAATATGGTTATTGTACTTTTTACGAATTAAAATTCTATACTTTTTTTAATAAAAAATTATAATGTGAATTAAAATTTTGTCACAAAGATTTTGTTGCGTCTTTTATTAATTTTCAATTTTATTGTATATTTATATTTACCTGTTTCTCAATTAAATTTCCCAATTCTATACAATAGCATTTTCCATTTCGTTTTCATAATAGATTTAATAAAATGATATTTTGAAAATAGAATTTAAAATCGCAATTTCGTTTAATTTTACCACTTTTAAATTACCCCTTTTTTACAAAAATAAAATTATATTTCCCTTAATAATTACGTTTTCAAAATAAAATTAAAATCGCATTTTTCATTTAAGTCGATTTAATTGTTTTACAATTATTTTTTGATTTCAATTACAATTTCCAAAAAATAAAATTATAATTACATTTTTAAAAAATAATTAATTACATTTTTTTAAGTTACAAAAAATAATTTAGTTTACTTACATTTCGCAAAACAAATATTAAACTTTATATTACTTGATTTTATTTCAATTAAATATTTTCATCAGATTTCAAATAAACTTTTTTTATAATAAATCTTTATAATAAATCTTTTAATAAATTAAATTTTATTTTATTTCTTACATAAATTTTTTACCTTAAAATTTATGAAAATCTTGTGTTAAGAAATCTATAACAATTTTTACGGAATGTAATTGTTTAATTAATAATTTGATAATGATTTGCAAATTCAAAAATTTTATGAACTCAACCACGCTCCCAACATCCCCCCCCCGTTTTTGAAATTCTTGAATTTTTCCACATTCCTTATTATTTGTTTATCATTTTCATCTTTGAATCTATAACTCCTCTCATGAATCTGTTCAATAATTTCGTAAGGTCCTTCAAATCTGTCGTCGCCTTTCATTCTTATTTCTTTCATAATCCGAACCTTATCACCCCCTTTATAAGTTGCTCGCGTTCCTATTTCCAACAGCGTGTTCTTCTCTTTTATCTTTTGTCTTAAATTCTCTCGGTCCGTTTTACTGTCACTGTACCATTGTTGTCTGTCTATTTTCTTCCCAAATGCTACTTCTGTTGGACTACACCCTATCGTTTTCTATTTTGTAGCGTTCATTGCAAATTCTACCTCTGGTAATAGGTCTGCCCAACTCATGGAGTTTCTCTCTTTTAAGGCTTGCTTGGATGAACTCCCGAATAGTTCGGAATTGTCTCTCAATTATTCCATTGGTATTATGGTGGTACGGACTTGAAAAGATCAGTTTAATACCCCTTGCCTCCAACATTTCTTTAACTCTTTCGATTCAAAACTTTTACCACAGTGGAAATGTGTCTCTTTTGGTGCACCGAATTTTAGTATCCACTTTTGTAATATGGTTTGTATAATCGTTTTTTCGTCCTGTCTTTTAATAGCTGTCAAGCTTACATATTTGCTGAAATGGTCTATAATTCCGAAAATGTACTTCTCTCTTCTTATTGTTTCGTTCCACAGTCCATAAATGTCTATGTATATCTTTTCGAACATTTCTGCAGCTGTTATCTTTACATTTTCTTTCTTTGATTTTGTAGTTCTTGTCTTCGTTTGTTGACATTCTATGCATGACTCTACTATCTCTTTTACTGTTTTCCTTTCTTCTTCCATATCGAATTTGTCTCTCAGGTATTCGTATACCTTTTCGATCCCTGCGTGGCATAATAATCTGTGTGTTTGAATAATTAACTCATTCCGTTTTTCTTTAGGTACCCATTCTTTCTGTCCTGCTCTTGCTTGGCTTCTTGTAGTTACCGCTAATAGCCTGGTCTTGTTTTTACCCTTTTTCGCTTCTTCATGTTCCATTTGCACTGAGTACACGTTTCGCAATTTCGTCTAGATAACATATCCTCGTTACCATGTAATTCCCCTTTTCTGTATTCTATTTCGATATCAAGGCTGCTTAAATAGTTCATCCATGTTTGGAACTGAGCAGTTAACGGTTTTATGCTTGAAACATGAAAGTAATCGATTTATGGTCTGTTCGTAATTTAAACTTCTTTCCATACAAATAGTGATTGAAATGCTGACAGAAATAAAAAAATGGCTAAAAGTTCCTTCCTGGTTATGCAGTACCCTCTTTCATGCGCCGACATTGTGTATGATCCATATGCTATAACTTGTTCTCTACCTGAATCGCCTATCTGTGATAATAGTGCTCCTATGTTGTCGAAGCTGGCATCCCTGTCTAAGATAAACTGTTTATTAAAGTCCAGGAAGCTCAATATTGGTGCCGATATTAATGTTTTTTTCATATCTTGAAATGCTATTTCGCACGTATCTGTCCAGTTTTTCTTTGTTTGACCGCACATTCCTTCTAATACTTTAGCTTTCTTCGCATATCCATTAATAAATCTCCTGTAATAATTGCAGATTCCCAAAAAACTCCTCAAATTCTTAATGCACTTCGGTCTTTGAAAATTTTCTATCGCAGCGATTTTTTCTGGACCTGTCTGTATGCCCTTGTGATTAATTATATGTCCTAAAAAATTCACTTCTTGTCTTAATATCTTGCATTTTGATAGTTTTATCCTCAATCCTGTTTACCTAATTCTTTCGAAAACTTCTTAGATTACATCCTAGTGCTCCTCTTTTGTCCTTGTTGCAATTAATATGTCATTTAAGTAAACTGAAGCTCCCTTTTTTACCGGTTCCAAAACTTTAGTCATTAATTCCTGAAACGTTCATGATGCTGCAGCTATGCCGAAAGGCATACGTTTGAAACAAAATTGCCCTGATTTCGTTGAGAATGCCGTCTTTTCTTGCGACTCCTTGTCTAATTCTACTTGGTAGTACGCATTTCCCAAGTCTATCGTACTGAAATATTTGGTTCTGTGTAACCTATCCATCATCTCTGTTATGTTCGGCATGGGAAATGCTTGTCTCTTTGTAATAAGGTTTAATTGTCTAAAGTCTAGGCATAGTCTGATTTCATCTTTGTCCTTTTTCCAGACATATACTATCGGCGTGTTCCATTGTGAGTTACATGGTCTTATTATTCCACTTGCTTCTAGGTTCTTAATTGCTTCTTCCAATTTACCCTCTAAATGCACCAGCTGTCTTCTTGGTTTTATATTGATTGGTTCCCCCGTTGTTTCTATTGTATGACGTAGTAAATTCGTGCACCCTATATCCCAGTCGTTTGCCATAAATGTCTCAATATTGGTGGATTAATTTCTCTATGATTTATCGTTCTGTGTTTCTATCGTTTTCAATGCCTCTTTACCTCGATCTTCATCCGTAATCGTTTCCCCAAATTTCGCCTCGATTTCGCATATATTGGTTTTACTATTTTATTGATTTTGTTCTTTCCATTGTAGTTCTATCCCGAACTCTTCCATCAATGGCATGCCTCCTATCATGTCTGGTTTTAAACTTTTCACTATTACAAATCTTATTTTCTCCACTTTTTCCAATTTTCACTACCGTCTCCATTTCTCCTCTAACATCCATTTGTAACCCATTTGCTGCCGTCAATTTTTGATTTGTTCGTTCCACATTGATGTTATTTATTTTCTTAACCATTTCTTCGTTTATCACGTTTAAAGCAGCTCCCGTATCTAATAGTCATTCAATCTCGATGTTCTCAATCATAACATTTATGCTTGGTCGTCTATCTAGTTTGTTATACGTAATCGGTACATTTTCATCATTATTAATTATTAAGAGTTCTCATGATTTATGCGGTATCTTTTTAATAAACTTAATCACTTTATGATCTATTTCCGGTTCCTGGTCGTTCATACTTTGTGACTTATGTTTATCAATTTTATTACAACGATTACTATTATTAAATTTACTACTAATATTATTTATATTACTGATATTATTACTATTATATATATATATATAATTTATATGGTTTGGTTTGTGTAATGAAAGACTTACTGTAGTGCCAAGATCGGTTCCTCGTCGTCTTGGCATTGCTCGTTTTTTCAGATTATCTGCACTCTTCTTCCTCCATCATCGCTCTCTGTCGTACTCTTTGAAAACCTCTCTGGAATTCCTTCGACTTCCAGTTTCTCGCGTCTCTTTCCTGACTACGTGGTGGCTGTCGATTGTCCCTCTGTGTTCTCTCATGATACTCGTTTCTTCTGTAATGACGTCGGTTCAGATTCGTGTAACACACATCAGCCTTATGTCCCGGATCGTTACACCTGTCACATATTATCGTCTTACATTCTCGGCGCACATGGCCCGTTTCTCCACATGCATAGCACGTGATCTTCCTTTCTCGCTTACATTCACTGCTTCTATGGCCTATTTCTTTGCAGTTCCAGCATGTATTGTTGTTACGCAAAGGAGGTCGTCTCTCCAATGTTTCCGTTTTCCTCACTGAATTTCCGACTGTGTTTCCTCTTTTTACAGCTTCCCTATACGTTGGTCTTACCGCATGGACCGGTTTTTCAGATCTCCGGATTTCATCTACTTTCCTCATCGCGTTCTTTATTTCCGGTATCTCCTTTATGTCTCTGAGTTTAATCTCCTTTTTCATATCATTGTCCTTTGATCCGTGAATTAGAAGACATCTTTCTATTTCCTCTTTTATCCATTGGTGTTTTACTAATTTCTCTGCTAATTTATTTACTTTAGCAAAGTACTCCTCGATCGATTCTCCGGACCTCTCGACATGTACGGCCTCTTTAAGTCTTCCATCAAAGTGCTTTTCTTAAGAAAAGCTTCACGAAGTCGAGCTTCATATCCTTTTATATCTGCAAGTACACTTTCATATATTGGTATGAACTCATGGGATAATAACCCTATGAATAATATTTCTTGAATATTTTTCTGAACCTTTGCTACTTTGAAATATCGAGCACAAGCCCATATAAATGTTTCGACATTGTCCTGTCTCCGATATTTTTCCGGCATCAGTCTCCCAATCAACTGATCCGAGTTGCTAGCTATGGTCGCCATATTGGGTTCTTGATCAAAAGAAATTATCATTAACAAAACTTTATTTCTACTACAATTTGAGTTTTTTAAACAAATATTTTTGAGGAACTTTTGCACTTTCTTTTTACGCAAACCATTATAAATAAGAATAGATATAAATATAAATATGGTTATTGTACTTTTTACGAATTAAAATTCTATACTTTTTTTAATAAAAAATTATAATGTGAATTAAAATTTTGTCACAAAGATTTTGTTGCGTCTTTTATTAAATTTTAATTTTATTGTATATTTAAATTTACCTGTTTCTCAATTAAATTTCCCAATTCTATACAAAATAACATTTTCCATTTCGTTTTCATAATAGATTTAATAAAATGATATTTTGAAAATAAAATTAAAATCGCATTTTTCATTTAAGTCGATTTAATTGTTTTACAATTATTTTTTTATTCCAATTACAATTTCCAAAAAAATTATAATTACATTTTTCTTTTACTTCGATTTAAAAGTTACAAAAAATAGTTTAGTTTACTTTCATTTCGCAAAACAAATATTAAACTTTATATTACTTTTGAATTTACAGGGTGCGGCAGCTATTTGAGAACAAAATGACATAAAGTTCAAAAAATGAATATACAACAGAAAAATAACATTTATTACAATTTAAAATTTTACATATATTAACACGTACA
>MQRK01175321.1:37995-48805 GCA_001938485.1 Girardia tigrina
TAGTTTGAAAATTAAGGTTTCAGAATATATAATTGAATTTAAATTGTATCACATCGTTTTATATTTTCAAGCTTTTTATTAGGACGTACTCAAAAACGCAATGACTTTTTGGCCAACCCGATACATCGCATTGATCTACGAAAAGTCGAGTTTCCGGCACTGCAACGTTATGGTGATATACAACGAAGAATGTTGCCACTTATTTCGTGTTACACTTGCACTGTTCACAAAATCCAAGGATGTACTGTCGACCATGCTGTTGTCTATCTTGGCCCTAAACTCTTCTGGAAAGGACAGGCATATGTTGCGCTCAGTAGAGTTTGCTTACTAAAAGAATTACGGATTCAGGAATTGGAATGTTCAAAGCTTACTGCAAAAACTCCTTGTAACGAAGAGGCCATGGCAGAAATGCAATGAATGCGTCAACAAATACAGCTACATTTTTAACATTTTTGACCTAATTTAATTTTTGTTTTTCTCTATAAGTTTCTAAGTGTTGCTCGGAACGGTCCCTTGTCTTTGTCTGCGTTTTATATTTGTTGAAGTGTTTGCGTGTGTTGTCCATGTCTATGGGTCTATTATGAGTATGAGGCTTCATATATGTAGTTTACACTACAATCAACCTCTCATGTTCAAAATACTTTGTCTCACCTCCACGCGGTTAGGCCTGGAATTCTAAATACTTGTATTTTAGAAAACAAGTAGACAACGTTCAAATGTTAATGATATAAAATATGTTTTGCAATTAATCGTACTTCTAGTGGCGTTAAAAACGTGGTAATATAAAAAGCTCTTTTTATTCATGTAATTATTTTTTATTTTTAAAAAATTCTTACTCTTTATTTATACAAAAAACATATATAGCACCTTTCATATTGAGTTTTTACCCAGTTTATGTTTATTGATTTATTCATTTTTATATTACCTAAGAACAGAACAAAATATCAGTTCCGAAAGCCCAAACATTACCATAAACTCTAAAAACAGTTTTTTAAAAAAAAGATATACAGTCCGCATAACCCGTATACAACACTGAAGGTCATTAATGAATCGGTTACTCTGGTTGTTGGTATCCGGCGATTGATATCAAATTAATTAAGGGATGCATTTAAAGATCCACTCTCAAACCTTTCCATTATTAACAGCTTATTTTTTCCATTCTCAAACACAATCCTTATCAACCGTCCTGGTCTTCATCAACCACAGTGATACTTGACTTATATTCAGGCTATTAAGTAACTCTCTTACCTTTTTAAATATGAATAACTTTTGTGCAAAAGATTTATAAAAATTTCAAAAGCAATTAATACCTGTTGCATGTACCTTTATAAAAACACCAATAATATTTATCTTATTTAAAGCTGCCCATCATAGAAAAGGTTTAATGAACCAACAATTCCGTTGGACATTTAACTACATGCACCATAAAAATTTCCAAACATCTTCAAGCAATAAGACATGGATGTTTTTATTTTCTTGTCGAATGTACTATCTAAGACCCCTTAGAGTATCCCGAAAATATACATAATAAACTTTCTATTATATGTAACCTCACAACCAATAATCACATGGGCTAAAATATGTGGTCGTGTAGGCGAGAAATTTGGAAACCTTTTGCTGAATATGCTGCTACCAAATTGTTACTGCAAATGTCTTTTTTTAATCAGTTTTTAAGCAAGTTATGAGTGCAGTTAATGTTTAATCCTCAACAACATGAATGCCGTTTTCCATGACCATGACAACGTGTAATTAAATGCATACAGTAACTTTATTCCATTTTGGTTCTTTTATCATGAATAAACTACTTTTTCCTGAACAGTTTAAGTTTAATACAGTTACGAGAATATTCTATCTGGATTATTAGCTTCACTCGCATATGAAGAAGATACGTTGCTCTCGGCAAGCTCAAACTTCTTTAATTGCCGAATTTGAAGCAACAGATTAAGTTGTAGATACAAAAGGAAGTGGAAGGCACAGTATTCCTAAGGATATTACTTTCCATGTTCTTGCAGAGAACAATAATATGGTGGAAGTTAAATCCTTAGAAAATCCAGCTGTCGATAAATTTCTAAATGAGCAGATATAAAATTGTCCACTTTTTTGAAACTGTTGACAAAAAAGCTTCTTTCGTTTCCTTTCAAGATTCATAAAGTTCACGTGCAGGTACCAACATTCGAATCCATGTTTCCTTACACTAAAGTTAAATTGAAACCCCTTTCTCATTAAATTATATTTTGAACAGTAAAAGCTGTATTATATGGACAGATGACAATCCTAACCATTTTTTCAGGTCTCTTGGGTTACATATAATGGAAAGTTTATTCTGTATATTTTCCAGTTACTCTAAACTTTAGAGTCTAAAGGGTCTTAGAGGAGAGTCTATTCAACAAGAAAATAAAAACGTCAATGTTTTAATACTTGATGGTGTTGCGGAAAAATTGTATGATATATGTAGTTAAATGTCCAACGGAATGGTTAGTTAATTGAACTTTTTTATCGTATTCTGCAGAAAAGAGAAGCATTATACAATCTAGTCTATTACCTTCTCTTTTTCAAATAAAATACAATTTTCCTCCACACATAAACTTTTAAGAAAGCCATAAGTAATAAAATTGGATCGTACATCTAACTTCAGAGTCATGGTTATATTTCGTCCTTCTTTTATTGTTATATTACTATATCATATAATATTACATTCATGTTAGTTTGCTTTTTTTAATGTTATATTAAACAGTATAGTTTGTTGCAATTATACATTGTTTTATTTGAATAATCTATTGCAGGTATACTATTGTATATTTAATGACAGCAAATAATTGTGTCACGTTATTATTCACTTATATTCAATAGTCCGTAACCTCAGGGTATACTTACGAGGTTCTTTAAAGACTCCAGCCTTTTGAATTTTTTTTAGAAACGTAGTCGTTGGGCGGTGGGTGCACTCAATTATGCACAAGCATTATGGCTTGGATTTGCATATTTTTCAGTTTCTCAGTAGGCAAAGAACCTGGTGGCGCTTATCTCTTTTTCAGTTATGGATGGCTGTTGGGTCCAAGGAGCTCATCCGCCGTTTGCTAGGTTTTGTTTTTCATCCTGCTAGGTGTCCAAACACCTCTTCACCCAGGTTGCTCCGGGTGTGGGAGCCGGTTTAGTCGCCAACCATTCGACCATTGGACAGATAGTAAAGGTTTACATGGTACCTGCAGCATACAGCTTACCCTCTAATCGAATCCCAAGTATCTGCACAATGAAACTAGTGTTTGTGTCAATGTATTTCAATATAAGATTCAATGCAACATTATGAAGAATCTTGATCTTTTTTTATTAATTCAGTATAATCGAAGAGACGCCATCGACGTCGGTTCACCGTTCTCCAGAAATTCAAACCGACAAAGATAATGTAAGTTAAACATTGCAAATTATGTATGATAATCTACTAACTACTTTTTGATAGTAGATAAATTTACGATTAATTTTGTTCAAGTATTTTTCATTTTGATACAAAAAATCAACGTAAAGAATATTTTTATTTCATTTTAACGCTATTTTCACATAAGTATTTTGCATAATTGTGATGTTTGGTGTCTGGACCGTCTCCTGGAGGAATGTCTCGGCGGTATTGATGTGTTTTATGGGCGAGATTCCTGGGGCGGTCGGGAGATTATTCGACATCATTTAGTATTTACATAGACGACGGTATGTTTATATCAATTTGATTTATATAGATTGTCAGGAAATCATTTTTCTTCTTAACATTTTCTGTCTAAAAGTAGAAAAAGAACTTTATTTCCTATCAGATCATGAAATATTTATCATCTAATAATGTACATAGGTGCTTAACCAAATTTTCTTTATCGCCGCCCCTACACTAAGAATGTAATATAAGACATGATTTTATTTTATTGATTGTCCAGTTTCATCTATCACATAGGTTTTTCAGTCTCTGAAAGTTGTGCTCTTTTTATTGCGGTTTTATTTACAGAATTAGTGCGATATGAGCTCTACGGTGGCGTATGTTGAGTACTGTGCTTAAACAAATTTTCAGGCGATGCTTACTCAACAAATATTAAGATTATTTTTTTAGCCACTAAATATGAATAATTTACTGATTAAAAATCGTGTTATACAGACGTTTTAAACTTTGAGACTTTACTTCAAGCTTTGGTGATACGTGATGAGAGATTAAAATGAGATTCTGTACATGTTTGCCGTTATTTTAGTATTATTAGATTAAAATTCTATGAGGGTATTAATCTAAGGTTTCTCTTCTTACAGCACTATATTGTTGTCCTTGATCGACACTTGGAGAAGTCATTCATGATCAATAAAGAATAATCTACTTATGTATAAGGTCTTATAAAAAGGTCTTAAAATGCCAAGGAAGTGTCGAGGTCCTTGTTGCTTTTTCTATTTAAATAAAATTCAATTCAAAAATTTTAAGGCCATGAAGGTTCAATTTGGATGAAATAAGCACTCCAAAATTCTAACCGGGCCTAGAGTTTCGCGATATTTCTAAAAATGGGCGAATGTCGGGATTTACTGTTAAATAGTTTCATACTGGTTAAACGATATACCGTTCTAATTACTTCCTCCAGTCATGTACAATGATATCCGGTTTGATGGTCGGCAAGCAACTGGCACCGTGGTGATTTTTTGACAATGAACTTTTCTATATAACTCGACAACGGAGCATCACAGTGAGCCCGGATAAAAAATCGATAGTTGATGTTCGTTACCAGTGCAAATCGACGAGCGTATTTTGGACAAATCCCAAATTATTTATATTCAAATAGTTAGGCTAAATTGCAAATTTAAAAAAATACATTAAATTTTTATAAAATTTTCTTTTGTAGAAACGTGACCAGGGATTTATAAAATAGTTTTAACAAGTTTGGTAGAATCAGTGGGAAAGTTTCTGAGTGCTTTCGAGACATACATAATTTTTTATATATAAATTAAATAAATTATTTATAGTTTTAAATGGGATAAAATCCTACAATAGTATTGAAAGAGATTAAAATGAGAATCGCGGAATAAGTAAGTCAATATTCTTTCATAGATTTACTAAGATTTACTAACGGGTTCGCATAGTAGTAAGAGTTTTGGTTTTAGATAAGATATTACTTGAATTAATAAAAAAGGTTCTACAATTTATCTGAAAATATAATATTGAATCCCAAGAACATGTTCACAGAACATAAATTACAAGGTTCAATGCATAAAAGGGTTTATTAAATTGGTCAAAATCTTCACGTAAACACTCTTTGTTCTACATCTAAAATCGAAAGACTTGATAAATATTCTTTAACTGATTTATGATTATAAATTAAAATGGGAAAACAATCTATTTTTGTCCACCAAGCGGTAGTACTCGATCACTTGTAAAATTTCAATTCATTCAAGATCAAAAATATATTTATCATTATTTTATAAAATGAAATCCGGATGATAATTTTTATTGAAAACAAAACTCATCCATTAAAAAATATATTTATAGACAATATATTTCGACGGATCAACCATCATCTTCAGGCCACTAATTAATAATCAATTCACCTGTATATAAATACAAAAATGATGATTATATAATCGATTGCATGAAATCACACTAATTAAAACTTCTAAATAAGCTGGTTGAGACTGCCGATTTAACATTGATTTTAGGGCAACGTTACCTAATTTGCAATGCTTCACACGACACTCTCCCAATAACTATCAAAATGCTTACACAGAATTTTGAAATTATCAAAATTAAGATCAAATTTACATTTTTTCTTATGTTCTGCAATATTACTCTTACTCTCTTTTCGACCATGTTCTTGAATTCGTTTACAGAGATAACGGACAGTCTCTCCAATGTATGTGGCATCACACCCATTAAATTTATATTCATAAACAATATCAGAACAAAGTGTTAAAGGTGTAACAGATTTATTACTATAATTACAGATTTAGTAGATTTATTTCATAAGTATTTAAATTCAGGTTGTCGAAACTCAGATTAATTCCAAAGAAGCAGATGTTTCCAAAAGTCCCGAAAAACCAGGTCATTTTTTTATCATTTGACATTAAATATTGAATATTCTGGTTCGTCGGTGTTCTATAATCAACCCTCGAATAGCACCTAACTTCAAGTGTACAGTTTCCTTCGACATTGACTAAAATTTTCTATGAATTATATAATTTCATGAGTAAAAATTAGCATAAAGTCGATGAAGTTTTAAGAATTTTTTCTATGAATTCGACAGTCGAATCAAGGGTGTTATTCGAGGATTGACTGTATTTCCTATTTTGCAGTATAATAAAAATATTTTTATCATAATATATATATATATATATATATATATATATATATATATATATATGTATTATATTAGACCTATTACAGGAAATCCGTCTTTTCTATAAACAGTCGATAATTTGACAATGGTAGCATTATATTTATCATATTTTATTGTGTTTTAAACCACATATTGTAAATATTAAAATCTTTGGACTAACGGGGCTTTTCTATTTAAAAAAAGACAAATTAATTATTATTTTATTTAACACTAGAACAGCCGAAAATTTGTTATTACTACAACAGTCACCTGCGCCAATTGACACAGACGACTTATTTATAAAATCTAAATGGTTCTAATTGAAATATCAATTCTCTGAGGCAAGTTAATAAATTTAAATTTATTATTTTATCATAACATCCTTGATTTCTATGCAATCAATGCTTGGATCATCTATAAATCAGTGGCTGGTACTAACAATACTAACCAGAGGATATTCATTTTGAAACTCATAACAAATCACAGAAAAAGCCAGAAAAGATCGCCTAAAATCAGCAAAGATGGAACCCATAATCATCAACAGCGAGAAAAATTGGGAAATTCTAACCGTCTACTTGCACAACTGAACTTTTGATGCCTGTGATTCTTGTTCACGGCCTGAGTGTAGGCAGCGTATAGAGAAAACATACGAAAACTGTTTTTTATCTTTATGTAAACATAAATCATTTTTTGTGTTGATAAAAATATTTTCGATTTTTAGGGAAATTGCAGAGAATTTTAGGATTTTTTATATTGATGATAGTGTCTCTAACATCATAGACATTTTGCCATCATAGATAGGCTTAGTCATAGAACTAATGCTGACTAGAATTGATTTAAAACTGATTTATGTCAATTCCTGTAATCATCTTAAGTAGGTATAATGAGTCCTGAATCGCTAACTAAAAAGATATTATTTCCAAATACACCGTGAATGAATCCTCTTTTAATTTTAGTAAAAGTCACAAAACTCAGAAATATATGACCGAGTTTCTTTCACCACCAACATTTTGAGGTTTACTTTGCGTAAATTGATGCACCTCAGTTGTTCTAGTGTTAAGGTATAAAACTAATCATAAATTTATTTAAAAGAAAACTCAATTTTTCCTTTTTTTGTAAATTATCTTCATCTATAATATTCTCTTAATTTTACTTTTTCCTCAATCATTCAATAATCATATTTAATCCCTACCAGAAACAAAAACCTGAACTACACGATTTATCACATTTGTTCCTGCTTTCAAAATGTGAGCTCAACACATCCCCCAAACAAAAAACAAAAGAAAACTACAAGAAAATATAATTTGCTAGAAAATTACGGGGTATCACATTTACCTGGACACCACAATTGACAACAATCCAAGTTCTTTCCTCCAACATTCTTCCTTGAAGCAAGTGGTCATCCATCTTGTGTTTTATTATTTTTTGTTCTTCCTTTTCAATTTAAAACTCCATTTTTTCAAATGTTTAGTTAAGTCATGATTTTTCTTTGTCAAAAATATTCAGTGCATAATTTTTGTATTTGACAACATCGTTTTTTGCCGCAAAGAAATATATTTGAATTTCAACCAAATAATCATCATTTGCACGAAGAGTAGCTATTTTTCATTTTGAATCATCTGTTGAAGTTTATTGAATGTAACAACAATCAGTTCAAGGCGAGCGATGAGACAAGGAATGCCTAGTGTATTAAACAAGGCAGCATTAAGTGATTAGGCTTCATGACATTTTTAGGACATGGAATTACTGTAAGTACTTTTTCTGAAGCTAATTTCAATCTACTTGCTAAAGAACAGTTCAATTCTTGTGTAAGCGTCGAAAATGGGGGCATGGTCTTGCAGCTTGCGTTGGAATTACCGGCTTGTTATATCGTTTTTTTTCGGTATGACAGTTGTATCCATATGCCATTTCTATCGGATTCCACCTCAAATAAACCAAAACAATCGATATTTTATATTCTCCCATGGCAATGGGTCCGGTATCAAATTGAAAGCAATCATTCTTTCACCGCTGCGACATATCCCAGAGGCAGCTTGCATCTTCGAATTGTTAACCCAAATAAAAAAAAGATTTTTTTTAAAATTTGATTTAGTTCATTAAGAGCATCATTTACCTCATTTATTGAAGACAAGCTTATGTATTTAACGTATTTATTGATATGCGATGTTTTCTATCTATCCATAAAATACATATATGTAACCAAAGCTGAGAAAATAGACCACAAGTAGGAAACTGAGTTAAGAGTACCACGTTGTAGGTCTCATAATAGTTAACAACTGTGTAAAAAATCATGCTGATATTTTATCATTTGACTCTTCTACAGATATTACAATGGTCATATTCGTAAAAAGTAGTTTTTGAGAAAACGCGAATTGAAACATTATGTTTATTATGCAATGCGTTTTAGACCACAGCAGCAGTCTGAATAATGATTCATCTGACTTTAAATATTTTCACTGAAATTAAACATCAAGCCCGCTATATATACCTAATTACAAAAAGTATTTTCCTCAGTATTGGTATAATTTATTAGAGAAAACACAATGGCCGACTTGTGGTCCCTTTTCACTCAGTCACTTGAAGTTGATAGTTAAGGCCTAATAATAGGTCAGAACAACAAATGATGCATACTGTATTCAGGGGCATGGATTGACCTATTGAAATAGATAGAGAACTACTTTTACCCCATTTTTGACCAATCCACTATTACAGGCGATTTCTGGGTTTTCTGTGCAGCGACTTGTGGTCCCTTTTCTCAGCTGCGGTCACATATAATTAAATGTATTAAATAAGTATTTTTAATTTAATTAAGAAAAACACTGATTCATGTTAAAACAGTAAATTCGATAAATCCTAAATGGTATGATTGTGACATTCGTTTAATAAAAAAACATTAATAAATAGTTAAAAGATAAAAGGATTTGTAATTTTAATATAAAATTATTTTAGTCATTCTTAAACCTGTTCCAAATAAATCTCCGAAGAAACAGAAAAAAGTTTTATCCAGCTTCAATATTGACGGTACGGTTTGCATTAATAATTTATTTGCACTGTAATCAAATATTATTTAATAAATTATTTTTTTTGAATATATTCCGAATAAGAACTGTCATTTTTATATGTAATTCAAGTGTAAATATTTTAGTATGTTCCGCAAAAGTCTTCTGCATCATTCTCCATACTGACTAGACATACCCCCAACTTACTACCATTTCTTCTTCAATTTAAACAACATTTTATTTGAAAAAAATTCATTTCGAAGATTCCGTAAAAATATCCTACTAGGAATTTTTATAAAAAGCCTCTAAATTTTTATTCAAATAGCCTCATTAAGCTGTCGCTCTAAAGGCAACCATATGTCGATAATATGTGTGCACATTTAATCAATGACATCACTATTTGTACTGGTGAATAATCCATAAATTTCGACTTTAGTTCTACAGATTTACCTACTTGACAACCGAATAGTTTTCGAAAGATTTGGCTTGGTATATTTTATTGAAAAAAGTTTGAAATTAATTGATAATTTTTAACCTCAAATGACATATCTAATTATTTAAATTCATATTGTTTAACTTTATAATACAAAAATGTTTTAAAAGCATTTCTGAAGTGGCAAGGAAAATGCAAAATTCTTTTAGTGAAGACTCTGTAACATATGAAGTTTGGGATTTAGTTTGGTGGACTTCTCGGAGAATATTCCGCGGGGATTATTTTTCTCAAGGTCAAACAATTTCTACTGATGTGTGATGTGATCATATAAGTGATATAATGTTGATATATAAGTCGGCTGGGAGATTCTTTCACATCTGCCTTTTAGCCGAGACAGCTCTTGAACAGATTACCATTTTTGTCGGTCATCATCAAATTTCCTGTTCAACAAAAACTACAAACGATGATGATGTTAAAACAAAATTAGATTTGTTTTTGATCTCAAAAACTCTAATTATTCTTATGCGTCATGAACTCGCTTGTTGACCGATGATAGAATGTGTCTAAATCAATAGTGACACTATATTTTAAAAAGTAAAAAGTTATTTGAAAGATTTTACAGGCTTTTGATATTGGATGTTAGAAACGTTAATTACCTTATCCGGTACGCAATACATTAAAAGAAACTATAATCGTTCAATTCATATTCACATAAAGTTTATATTTAAAGTTTATATATATACATGGCCTTGGCGCCAAATACGAGGGGCGTTCCGAAAGTAAGTGGAAATATTTATATGCGGGTGTTCACGTGTGTGTGCATCTTACAGAGGGACAGATGGCGTGGTGGCGTGATGTACTTACCAGTCAATAGAAATCGAGCAAAAGTGGCATTGGTCCATGCAACATGTAAGCAGCATAGAGGAAACTGTCATAGGCAGTGTTTTCATTTTTGTTTAACACATGGAAGACGCAGTACGTTCTCAGCGTGCCATCATCTTTTTCCTTTGGAAAGAGGATACTCCAGTGTCTGACATTGTGCGCCGCTTATCAAATGT
>MQRK01175321.1:48881-61546 GCA_001938485.1 Girardia tigrina
GACGACGAGGACAGGAGTGGACGTCCAGCAACGACGAGCACGGTAGAAAATGTGGAAAAAGTGTCGGAGACCATCAATGCAAATCGCTGCCTTACCATTCGCGAGTTGGCGGAGATGACATGCCTATCTGAATGACATTGTATTCCTTCAATAAATGCTTTCTTGTGGTATCTTCTCCCTTTTTTCCACTTACTTTCGGAACGCCCCTCGTATATTCACATGTCGTTAGATTAAAGTTACTTGTATAAATATATGAAAATGTTTTACACTTTCCTTTATTCACTTTTATTTTTTGAATTAATTTTACTGTATTTATAATATAAACCTTTTCATGAATTTTTAGAACAGTTATTTGTGATTATTACAATAATTTTATCAATCGGTAAATGAAATAATCGTTTGACTTATCTAATTATCTTTTTTATATAATTACAATGATTTCAGGCCTAATTTTTAATGGCAGAATCATATTAACAAGCAGTGAAAAGTTGATGTTAATCAGATCAGATCTGTTCAACTTGTTGGCCTTGTCAAAATCATCATTCTATGTAAATTACCAATGGAATATTAATCGGATCATGAAATAGTAATGTCTGACTGTTTAGAATAACAATAACTATGGTACTTGAGCTCATATTACCATTTTATATATAACAAGATTTTACTTCAGTGACATAAAAAACCTAGAGCGTTACGTTACTCTTAAATCATTGGGGTGTACTTTTAAGCATTGTGACTCAAAGTAACATTTCTTATTGATGGAGTTGTATGACTGCGTATCAAATCTATAGTATTTACTCATCAATCATCAGTAAAATTTTGTGAATGATTTTATTATTAAAATATTTTATTCAACAAACTCTATTGATCTGAAAGCTGACGGAATTACGAATATGTTTACAAGTTATAAACCAATCACAAAATAGAATTTCAATATTTATTACCACTAAATTACTGGTCTAGAGATTTTTTTATTAACGAATGCTTGAATGGAGAAGGTTCTTAACTAAATTTAATTTGATTCTTATTGCGGCAAGAAATTTTATCTCTCATGAAGTAACGATATCGATAGAGGCTCTTCAAGGAGGATGAGGCTCTTTAACCTCGTGGGCAATCTTATCCTGACACTTCTCCATTTTTTAAATACAAGTCTTCTATTTTGAAATATATATAAATTTTGCATTCAAACTTTTTACTCTTACGTCTTGCTAGAAGAAATTCTGATTTTTTTATAATTGAAATTGTGATTTAAAATTTTTGTGACTCTTAAAATTTTTGAATATTTAAAATAAGCAAATATCGAAAATCAAAAGTTCTTGAAAAGAATTATAATTAAAAGTATCTCTAATTAATTTTAAAAAGCAATTCTCAAAAATTAATTAATGAAATTTTATTTAATAATAATGTAATTTGTAAACAAATAATTTTTTTAAATATTAAAGCTATTTGAAAATGCTGTAAATTTAAAATTATTTTAAAATGATTAATTTTTAAACACAGTTGATTTTTTTTTAAAAATAATAAAACAACCATTAAAAATTTTATAATTAACCCTAATTACTCTGGGATGAGTCTTCGAAACTCATTTCGAAATTATCTTTAAATAACTGCAACAAAATTATTTTTTTTAAATTTTAATTTTTTTTAATTTAATCAATTTAATTTTTCAAATATATGAATTTCATATATTTTCTGTGTTAATTTTACAATGAGTCTAAAAGACTCATCGTAGGGTGTTATGCATATAAAATGACCCAGGGTAATTAGGGTTAATATATAAATGATTGATTTTTTTAAAAATAAAACAACCATTAGAAATTTTTATAATTAATACATAAATACTTATAATTAAAACTAAAATTTATGGATATATGGAAATTTATAATAAAACTAATATCTGGTTTTCTGCAAAATAAGAAAATATTGTTCCTGATAAATTTGTTTGCAAATATGCAATTGTAATAGGAATAAATATTTGGAGTTATGAATCTTATTCTTGACAGAAATAATAATTTATTTTATTTTAAATTTATGATTTATTAACTTCTTCCTCATCCTTGTTCAAGAACAATTCCGATTATTTCAGATAATTGAAGATAATAGACAGTTTTTGTTAATTGACAAGAACAAAATATTCTTTTCACTATTGCTATTAAACATTTTTTCATTTTTTTAAACTGATTTTAAATATTGTCATTAATTTTTTGTAAGTTGTATTTCATTAAATAATACGAAATTTATTAATGTTAAAAAAAGTAGACCAGTCCTCACAAAAGTAAGTGATGTACATCGCATTTTCTCTTGAGTATCATGACTATGACTCAAAATAAACTTTGACATGAAACTCTCGTTAAGCATTTAATCTTGTATGACCTTGGTATAACCATGAGTGGCCTTAGACTTATTTCAATGACTAAGCTCCATTATTATATGTAAGTTTCCGAGAGTAAAACTGTGAAAATTAGAAGTTTTATTTTGAACTACTTTTCTTTATTGATTTGTATCAGGATTAACGGGACCTATTCTAAAATATATAGTTTATGGCGTCTTGAAAGAGTTGTGATAACCTGGAAAAAACAAAAAACCTCATTTTGACCCCCTTTCGGACAATAATTTATTTTAATTTGCATAGGTTGATGAGACATTCAAAAATATATACTTTGTGGGTCCTTATTAAAGTGTAGTGTCCAAGTAGGTGTCCATTAATTTACACATATGGACATACCAAGTACAATAGCAATTTTTTCACTGCGTTAGAAAGTGCTCTAAAAATATTTTTAATTATTTTCACCTTAATCTAATCCAGTAGAACTTTTATTTAATCTCTTGGATTTTAATTTAATCCATTTAATTAATCTAATATGATTTTAATTTAGTATTTAATTCTTATTTAAATTTTGTTTTATTTTTAATATTTATCATTTTATGCATTATATTAATCTAAAAAAATTCTTTTTTAATAAATATCCATATTAATATTCTTAATTTACCCTTAATACACATTAGCGTACTGCACATCCTAAATGGGAAATCGTCAGACAACGAAAGAAATTTTCTTATAAGAAAGAATGAAGAGGCTAAAAACCCAGCTTTTATTGCTACTGAAATGGATATAAATATACAAGCTCAATTAGCGCATTATATATAACAATGAGTATAATATATAATTAAAATAACTCGTGGCATAAGATAGTAAAATAACACCTGTCTGTTTACATTAATTATAAATGTATATGGAATAGATGTTACAGAAGAGTATGAAAAATAAAGTAGAGGATAGTGAAAAAGTTATTCAAACGTCCATGATCAGCAAACATTGGATGAATCTTAATTATACCTTTAAAAATAGAATTACTTCCGGAAAAAAATATTGCATGAAAGACTGAGAAAAGGTCTGAATATTGCACTAAATATCTCTTTTGGGTGGATGAAAAAATAATTTTTGGATAAATTTGGTATAAATCGTTCAAGTCGGCAAAAATGCTTCAATCACGTTGAAGAATTCGTGGAACAACACCACGAAAAAACATTTCAGATCTGAGATATAAAATCTTTTTAGTGTTATCTACGATTTAAAGAAGAGAAATATTTAATTTTGAAAGAAGACTCTGCATATTAAACGATATGACATCATGGGATACATAGCAAACTTATTACATATGATGGAAACTAAACTTTCAAACTCATTATGGGTATTTGTGCTAAATATCAAAGCATTGAAATACAAAATATGATTGAAAATAAAGGTCGCGAATTGATATTTTATCAGCTTGAAGCCCTCAATTACATTCAATAAAGGTCTTTTAAAACTGGAAAAATAGGATTAAAACTACAAACTTCCAAAGTATGGATGAACTTTAAATGTCGCACAAAATAGTGCTGCTACGAAATTCGAAGGTGATGTGAAAATTTCAACATTTTCGCTAAAATAAAATTTTGTTCTTTTTTGATTATATATTTTCATTATTTTATTTTTTTAGTTTATTTCAGTTTAAAGTTGCACTTTAATGTTAAAAATCAGTTACTTATTTATACGAAAGAAATAAATTGAATGAAGAAAAGAAAAATTGAAAACAATACATATATTAATCTATAAGGGACAAAATAAGTGGTGCACAAAAAATATTTTCGGATATGTATAGCATAATATATGGAGGGATTGAATTAGCGTTCTACTGGATTTACTTAAGGTGAAAATCATTTTATTGGGAATGTTATTCAAGAAGGTGAAACAAAACACCATCAAGTAATTATTACAATATTTTAGGGAGCGACGATGTATCGCTTAATGATGAGTCGATGCATCGACCACATTTAACGATGTACATTAAGATGCGTCGCTCACTAGATATAATTATGGAGCGAGGATGTATCATTTAATGATGAGTCGATGTATCGAATCCAATTAGTTTCTTTGAAGCATCGAACATGGTTAATAGAACAAAAATGTACCTGAACGATTTACGACGTGACAAAAATAAAATGGTATAAAATTATTTACATAAGTAGTTTTTTCGATTTCCGATAATGTTCCTTACGATGTCTTTACATTTCACATGAGAAAAAGTAACTAACTAATAAGGACGCATCGTATCATACATCGTTAACGATGCATCGACCACATTTAACGATGTACGATACGATGCGTCGCCCCCTGCAATATTTTATTTCGAAAAATTAAATTATTGGTATTTAAATTGTTTCTTCAGCGTTGCAGTTTCTTGATTTACTTTGATAAGGTCAATTTGTTTTACATTTTTGATTGTACTACGAAAAACTTTTTAAATTCTTTGTTAGAAGAACATGGAAATTTTGAAAGTCATATTTAAAGCATCTGTCAGAAAGTTTCGTAATTGAAAACATTTTTTATTTAACTGTTATAACATTTTATTAACGTTTTTTTTAATTATCCGAAAAATAATTATAGTTTTTATAAATTTCTAATAAAGATTGGTAAAATCTCTTTCGGCTTGATCATAGTGATATTTAATACCTTTGACCATCGAAATCTTCCGAAATTTATGAATACAGTTCTCTGTCCGGTTTTTTGTTTTTCATCAATATTACGTCTCATATCAAAAAAAATTATCAATATTTACTAGTAAATTTACGGAGTTTTTAATTTATGGTGTTCAATAGGAACTGTCAAGGACAAGTGGTCTTTATCAGAGAAGAAAATTAAACCTGTGTCTTTGGGTACCCTCAATCTGTTTTCAGAACAGGATTCTAAAGAAAACCACACCAATCAGTCACCAAAACTAAGTCAAACCAATGGTAGTACTTAGAACAAAATTGTTATTAGAAAATGATATCTATACTTTTTTTTCAAAATTTCAGGTCATCCAGTTTCTCCACGGTTTTCAAATAGAATCGTTGTAAAAGAAGATATCAATATAAATGATAATTATATCACTGCAGAAACTAAAGCCCTCGAAAGAGAGCAAGATAAGATTGATGACGAAGCATCAGAATTGGAAAAACAAATCCGACAAGTTATGGGAAAAGATAGGAAAAAAGAAGCTATTCTTATGGACAAATGGTTTCATATCGTCAATAAAAAGAATGCATTAATCAGACGGAATATGCAGCTTCAAATTTTGTAAGTTATAATTTTTCTAATAAATTGAATTGTTATTAAAAAATAACAATAATTTTGTAATTTTATTGTATTTTTTCATTTGATCTTGTCTCTATACTCTTTTGATCGATGTATCATTCGATATCACTAAATTTGGTTGCGTGCCATTTTATATTCATTTTACGAACAGACATTTTTTTTCAAATCGAATTCACAGGTCAGACGAATTTTTCAAATTATCAAATCAAAAAAACGAAAACTTCACAATTCCTTTATTTTCATTCACAGTTTACTAAGCAACAGATTATTTAAACAAAATTCTCTTTTTAAAAACTTCCAAATTCAAAACTTTTTCCTTGAAAAAAAATAATCAATAATTTTTATTTACAAAAACTATATGATAAATAATAATTTTAATTACTTTTTTTATTACAAAAATTCAATCCGGAACAACGGACATAGTGTAGTGTTTTTTTTTTTTGGGGGTTATTTTAGAATATTTATTTCTCATCCTTAGTTCCAATCAGATATAAAACCTTTTGCCTTTTTAACACAATTATGGCACCTCACTTTGTTTGTTTGTGTGTTTGCAGAAAATCTTGCAAACGATTTTTCACCCACTTCCTGCGATGCAATTGAACACAAATTTTGCAAAAATAAGTAATCCTGGTGACAATATATGAAACTCTCGGTTTGTGATCCGATCTTGTTTATAAAGATACATGTAATGGGTGTAACGCTACATACATTGGAGAGACATCTCGTCATCTCTGCAAACGGATCAAGGAGCACAGTCGGTTGGATAATGGGAGCAATATTGCCGAACATAATTTAAAATGTAAAAAGAAAATCGGAGAAAAAGATTTTAAAATTCTGTGTAATCGATTTAAAAATTACTGGGAGAGAGTAACGTGTGAGGCCTTATTAATAAGATCCATGGATCCAAAAATTAATATTCAAGCTTCACACTCAAGTTCTCTGTTAAACATTTTCAAATAGAGCCTTTATTACATGATTGATTGCATAATCACCTTTCTCATATATAAGCTGCAAAAAGCCAGTGTTAATTTAGTCTGAAGATGGCGGGTAATCTGCTGAAATTAATTACAAAAATAAATGATGAAAAATGACGTTCACTTTTTAATAATGAATATATGAAACGATTAGAAAATTTACTTTCCAGATGATTAATTAGTAATTTTTTGCAAAGAATGTGCTATTATCCATAATGAGATTATATTTTTTTCTGTTTTTCATGGATACGTGGTGTGCTCAATAAGTAGTGAGCCTAACATAGAAATAATATTCTTATTCCAATGAATTTTTTTTCATATCAAGCAAGTTATCAAGATAATATTTCTGATATTTGTTTTAATTTATTATGTATGTTTAGGTTAGAGAGCGCATAAATTCGAAAATGTCATTGGAAAACGTCCAATATCGAAGCGTTATTTGTTTCTTGTTAATGAAAGGGAAAAGCCGGGAAGAAATATTCGTGGAGCTTAGTTCTGTTTATGGCGAAGAGAGTCCATCCATATCTACTGTCAAACGATGGTTCAACCATTTTCGAGATGATCAAACGTCTGTTTTTGATGAAGAAAAGTCAGGTAGGCCACGTGAAATTGGCGAAGAAATAGCGAAAAAACTCAAAGAAAATCGTGCAGTGTGAGCGACGAATAACCACCAGAGAACTGATAATGCGATTAAATGTCAGCACAGGTACCATACAATCACTGCTTGCGGAAACTGGAATTAGAAAATTGTGTTCACGCTTCGTACCACGGTTTTTAATAGTAGTCATGAAGGATCGGCGATTAATGTGCTGCCAGGAAAACTTAAACCTCTATGAACGTATTGGAGACCGCTTCTTACAGAATATTATGACAATGGATGAAACACCACTTGCCCTTTATGTCTCAGAATCAAGACGCGAGTCTCAAGAGTGGAAGCTGCCAGGGGAAGGGTGTTCGAAGAAGATGCGATCATCAACCTCTCACAAAAAACCTATCATGCTCACCACTTTTTGGGATGCAAATGGAATGATCCTTGCTTATTTTACGGAAGCTGGTATTGTATCAACAGTGAATACTACTCCCGGTTCGTGCTACAGGCCAGAAAGCTGAGAAGAAAGAGCAGAGTTTGTGAGTTATATTATTTGCACGACAATGCACCCATCCACACAAGTGGGCTGTCAATGTCATCAATTGAGGGTCGTGGCCTTACCCTACTCTCACACCCTCCATATAGCCCGGATCTGGCGCCATCCGATTATCATCTCTTCAACCACCTCAAGCGAGCTCTCAGGGGTCAACATTTTGCTACGAAAGAAGACTTGAAGGATGCAGTCTCAAATTTCTTGACTTAACAGCCACCGAAATTCGTCGAAAAAGCCTTTCTGGACCTTGTTGTGCACTGGAAAAAATGTGTTGGTGTGAATGGAGATTTCTTTGAGAAATGATACCTTTATAACTTGCTTGTTATGAAAAATAAATTTCATTGGAATCGGATTATTATTTTTATGTTAGGCTCACTACTTATTGAGCGCACCACGTATGATTTTTTGGTATTTTTTTCGACATAAATACATTTTTGATTCATTATTACTTTTATTTTATTTTGTCATGAGAAATTTTCAAAACCATTAATTTTCTGTAACTTGGGGTATCCAAGATGGATAATCCAACCTTTGTTCATAATTTTCCCATTTCTAAAAATAACTTTTTGGTGGTTTCAGGTGCAGAAATGGCACTCTGAAGATTGGCTAATCAAATCAGCCATATGCGCCTCACTATTCGGTCAAATGGTTATTGTGCTGGACCGTATAATTCGAGAGTCTACCTTTATCCAATTAAAGATTAAACCAAAAGATACCAAAAATGTTCTAATTAAACTGGTCGTTCATTTGGCCACCTAAAACGGCTTGATTGGACGACTATTTCGAGTTTGAGACCCGAAAAACAATTCCGTTCCAAATTTTTGTTTTCCATTCCAAATACTTCTTGATCATAAGTCTGAGTATAAAAGATTGTTTTATTTTCTGCGTGAATGTGACAGTATAGATAGTGGAGATAGTAGAGGTAGATAGTTGAGATTAAGGTGATGTTCACCAAAATAATTCGATTATGCATGTCGGTGAAATGACGGCAGATTAAAAAGTTAAAAATTCGAGGTTGTATAATATATATTTTAGAATGTTAAAACAAACTCGTTGCATTAAAATAGTCAATAGTACAATAAATATTGGAAAGATTTTCTGGAAAAATACAGAGATCAAAAATTGAATATAGAAAAATTGTACAAGTTTTTTTTATTAATTAATATCACAAAAAATGTTTTTTCTTTGATTCAAGATATTGTTGGAATTAGGGTTTGAGTTTCTGGTTGAAAAGGTTGGTTGATGAATTGATTGTTGAATGATTAGATTTGTATTTTGTTGGGGAGGGACAAAGAACGCAGCAGATAGGAATAACCTCTGGAAGAAGGAATGGCCTAAACGAAGCAATTTGTCACCAGGAAATAAAAATTTTGTTAATTAGCATTTAATCTCTCGTAGTAAAGTCTATCAGGCATCCTTATATGTAAGGGTGAGTTGATTTGAATAGTTTGTAATAATTCTACATATCGAAGGGGCTTGTTTTCAATACATATCCGTTCAGGTGTATGTTATGTTAAACATAAATATGGTATTTTTGAATGTCCTCAAATCTGAAAGTTAGATAATGAATTTTTTCAAGTCATGTCACAGTTAAAAGGCAACATGACTGGCATTTAAAGGTACAGTGGAAGACTTCTTTAGAAACCATAATTCCATAACGCACAAAATTTAGTTTCCAAATTTTTCTCAGCCTTTCAAAAATTGTTCATTTTCTACATATTCACTTTGACTAATTTCCAACTGCTTTCAGGACAGTTTCAGAAGCACAAAGAACGATTCCATCAAAGAATCCATGAAGTTGAAAAACATTTTAAAGATAGATGGAAAGAGGTGATCATGTCTAATTACTGCCGGGGTTTAAAAAGAGATTTCCTTACACTTTACAAATAAATATCATGAAAGAGTTCCTTCAGTGCAACAACTTTCCTTGAATCTTAAACGCCCTGTTGTTGAGGGCAATACACATTCCATATCCAAGTTTTATTAACCATTCTCAGACCTTTTCATATTCATTTTCAAATAATGCAATAAGAGCAAATAAAACAGATTCAGAAAATTATTTCTTTTGTTTTGAGAAATTTTATATGATACAACAAAACCACTGCTAAATTCAGAAGGATTATCCTCCTAACTTTATCATAGCAATAAATTATCATTTATCATAGCAACAGGAGAGTTTGTGTTATCGAAGTAATTATAGAAATCTTTCAAATAATCTTGTTGTCATAATCTATGGTCATTATGATATAGCGAATTATATAGTGATGACATTGTTGTTTGAAGATATTGATAACTTGAATCTAAAATGATGTTTTATTATCGACCGACCAGCCGCCGACTGACTTGAGCACAGTGTTTGCATTTCAGTCAATATTCAAGCATAATGTATCTAGAGCGCTGGTGGTCCTACCATTCAAGGTACACAAACATATACTAGTTAGTTTCAGTACAAGACACAAAACTCAAATATTGATTCATTATTAGAATTATCTTTGTTGGAATGAGAGTGATTGTGAAAATTAATTAAAACAATATTTTTTTTATTTTATAATGAAAACTGCGTGATTTCAATTCCTAAGATTATGAACTTCTATGAAGTTATTCTATTATTCATTCTTCTATAACGTTGTCATCCTCCTCAAAAATGTCCCCTGTTTTTTGGTTATAAGCCTGTACTTCTTACTATGCCAGAGGCTTAGTTATTTTTTTTGACACAAAAATTTTAAGGTTTTTTTTACCTTTGTAAAAAAAATCCCATTTTTGAACTTACATCAAAATTCCATTTTGTTTTGTTGATTTAATTTTTTATAAGGTGAATAACTTACGTAAGATTAGTTTTGATTAGTCACTTCGGTCACAATTGTAAAAACTTTAATATTATTAAGTATTGGTAATAAAGTTCCTGAAACCTATTTTAAACGTGCCAAGTAATTCGTCCAATCATATTAAAGTATTTTTAAGTAACACATTTGAACACAATGGTCATTTTGCTATATATTTAATAACAGTCTACTAAAATACAGAACTAATGATGTCTCAAAAGTGGTAAATCATGTTTTCCAATGAAAATTTGAAACTGAAATCGTATTATGATTTTATTTGCCATTGTAAAGTCACATAATATGAAGAAATTTTAATGTTGTTATTTTCGCGTCATAAAAAACAAAAAACGGTATTTAATAGTTTCTAATATTCATATTTTGAATTGATATTAAGTTGTCAAGTATGAAATTTGTAGGCATGATTACATTAAATTCAAATAGTTATACTTTGACAATGACTTAACATTTTTTTATTTGATTGCAACATATCTAGGCTATTTAACACATTAATAAAAATTATTGAATCACATGTCTCAAATTGGTAAATTGAAAAAGTAGGATAAGTGGGTTCCACATTAGTAGAATGTAAAGCAGAAACAAAAGCGTTTTGAATCTTGCTTGCTTGATGATGATTTCTTGTTATAAATATGATCCCTTTCTGAATCGAATCGTCACTTGTAATGAAAAGTGAATCCAATATGATAATAGCAAACGTTCAGCAAGCTAAGGGGACACGAATGAAGTACCAACACATAGTCAAAAGTAGAGCATTCATCAAGAGAAACTAACGGTAGTGTTTGGTGGTTTACCACAGGTGTAATCCATTATGACTTTATGAAACATGGTTCATCGATCACAGCAGATATCTACTGCAACCAAGTGGAAGATATGATGCAGAAACGTAAAGAAAAGCAGCTGTGTTTGGTAAACAGGTCGGCTACCTTCTTGTTGCACGACAGTGCAAAACCACATACTGCACTTAAGACAGTGACAAACCACAGTAGCCTGAGTTTGAACTTCTACATCATCCTCCATACACACCAGACCTAGCCCCAATTTTTTGATATGAAAAAAAATAATTCCGAAAATTCCGTAAAAATCACCTTCAAGGCATTTATAGATTTGCTTCCACCAAATTGTTATTCAAAAAGCTGTTGCTCAAATGACAAAAGTGTGTCGATAATATATAACATTAGTTTGGGTGACAGAATTAATTACGCGTTGAAATTAATTTCGTGTAAAAGAATTAATTATGCGAAATTAATTCCGAGCAAAAATTTTTCCAACGCGTATATAATTCCGCATCCCATTAGTTTTAGTAAATTATCAATAAATGTTTACTTTAGTTCTACGAATTTCATACTTAATGACCCAATAAAACGTTACTTTAATTCTTTTACCATTTAAAGACAAAAATAGAGAAGCATTGTACTTCAGTGTAATGTATACTTCAAGATAACAAAATACATTTTTTAAAACCACACAGAAATTTTGAAGCAGATTGTTTTTCAAATTGTGTTCTAACTATTCTTGTATCTCTTATTGGTATGTATAACACAAAAAAGCTCCGTTTCAATACAATGATTTACCTTCCATTATTATCCCACAGATTCTTTGAGGTGTCTAATAGCTAAGTATTATGGACATTGGATCATGTTAGGAAGCATTTGGGACCTTAGTGTAATTCTATTAGGTTTATAACTTAGTTTTTTGGATTTTTTTGCAGAACAGCAAGTTTATTTATATGACATAATAAGTTTTATTCTAATCAAAATATTTTCCATCGTTAATTATGACTTTCGACCATCTTTCAGGCAAATTATGAATTCCATCGAAAAAAAGTTTTGGTCTTTTGATGCGATCCGTTGTTCCAGCCATTTTTTTATATGTTCCTGGTTTCTGAAGTGCTGGTCCCAAAGAGCGCTTTGCATTGATCGGAACAGATGATAATCTGATGAGGCACAATCTGGTGAATAGGCAGCATTCGGTATAATTTCCCATTTAAGTGCTTCCAACGTGTTTTTTTACTTGTTTTGCGACATGTGGCCGAGCATTGTCATGGAGCAAAATCACTGTGCGCTGTTTGTTGGCTGGAATAGGACGTTTTTCC
>MQRK01175337.1:0-15806 GCA_001938485.1 Girardia tigrina
AACCGTAACTAAGGTGATCGCGACCGTTGCCATGGTAACGGTAACCCCCCGTGGGACATCGCGGCCGTAACTAAGGTGATTGCGACCGTTGCCATGGTAACCGCGACCGTAACTAAGGTGATCGCGACCGTTGCTATGGTAACCGCGACCGTTGTCATGGTAACCGCGACCGTTGCTATGGTAATCGCGACCGTTGCCATGGTAACCACGATAACAGGTATCGTTGCCATGGTTTCCTGGGGGGGGGTGGTCGACAGAATGCCCATTTTCAAACTACTGAGAGCAATAAATAATAATTTTGAAATTACATATTACAGTGTCGTTCATATTAATTGCATAACGTTTTCTGAAAATTTAACTTTTTAGTTTTGTTGATGTTAACTGCTTTACAATTTTTATAGTGATTTTGTTTATAAATGTCTAAAGTATAGTTGTGCTTTTCCAGACCAAAGACGATTTTATTGCGTTCATTGGGGCACAAGTAGTAATTTTAAAAATTCTGTCGAAATTTTCAGCGGTCAAATTGATTGGATATTTGCATGCATAATGGCATACAATAAGAGTGCTATGTGAGTATAAAATTAATTCAGAAGTAAACAACAAGTTAACGAATAAGAAATGAATAGATGTTAGGAAATCAACAAACACGTGTGTTCAATGTCATATGTCAATCAGTATTTTATTACACCACCATTAGACTTCATACACGCCTCAATTTTTCGAGGTAAGCTTTCAACAAGTGACACACACATTGCTTTTATATCTGGATCCAGCCCCGTACCGTGACATCTTTTGTAGGGGGGGGACAAACTCTTATTAAGCGGGCCAGTAATTCTCGTATAATAAATGAATACTTTTTGTAAAAACACAGTCTGAATGTTTAAATTTCGAATTATCAAGGAAAAGCAAAGTAGACCTTTTATCTGGACATTATTTTGCGGCATTATTGCCTATATGAAATGATTTTCGTACATTTTTTCGAAATAAAGACAAAAATCAATTACAGTAGCTGCATATTTTATTATGTTTGCACGATGGAGTACAGACAGTCAGACAGATTTGCTATAACATAAAATGAGTGTAGTAGTATACAATATAAATAATACACCAATTACATACGGAAGTAAGAAATTGTATGCGTAAGTAAGAAAATGTGACTCAAATAACTGCAGTCGACGATTTTTCATTTCATTAAACCGACGAAGAAAATCATCAGATTTGATGTTATTAGTGATGTCACTTTCAAACGAGAGCAATACAAGGTTTGCTTTACGAGAATGGGTCATAGATGTACGAAAAGGAGTTTGAGTACTAAAACTTGTCTCACGTGTGGCAGTTGATGCACCAAGTGTGATAGACGAAGCTACAAAACGATACAAGATGGAAATGCATCTCGGTAAGAGTACAGTTCTTGCACTAACTGATGAATGTTTGTCACGGTACTAGTCCACTTCAATAGGAATATCTTTGCAGTTTCAAACTCGTGTTGGGTTTTGCTTAGGTTCACGCCACACAAATTTGCTAATCTTTTAAGCTCTTCAATATTTAAAAAGATTTGGTGATTAATCTTTAAACATACAATAGACTTGTAAAGGTTTCTGTTACTGACATTGAAGCGCTTTGTTAATTCCAGGAGAGTCATGTCAACGACTTCGTAATGCACCTTGTGATATGCGCATCTGATAGACAAGTCCTGGTGTTCGAGCTGTCCCACAGATCCCAACACAACGAAATTCTACAATTGTGAATTCATCTTAGTTCGGATTCTTTTCAGTCTCGGTTCCATATTAATATGACTTTCAAATTTCTCAAAAATAACATGGAATTCCTCTTCATTACGGAGGCTGCTGATGCACTCTATGACGGCATCCATAACATCACATGAAGATCAAAGATCCATTGCTTGACTCTGTAAACTTTTGTTGGCTGGTTCGAGGATGGTCAGCAACGAGAGAACCATGTGTGCAATGGACTGAAACTCCACTTCATTGACTCGATGTTCATGTTCCATGAGCTGCTTCAATTTATTGTCTTGATACATGGCTGCAAAATTAGGCTTTGAGAAAAATGTATTTAAGTTTCTGCATATGTCGAAGAAGTCCTGCAGTGTTTTGCACTCAGAAATAGCACATACAACAATCAAATGCAATTCCTGTTTGAAGAAATGGACATACGGAATTTCTTTTTGTAGACGCTACTGAAGCAAGGCTTTCACCTCACCATGCTGTTCAGAGATAACGGCGGCTCCATCATAGCATTGGGAATTTATATTTTGAGGATCCAACTGAGCCTCAACAAAGTTGTCAAAATTAAATCTGCGAAGGCCTCGTTATTGAGAGCAATTGTTCGAAAAATGCAGATTAAGTGCCCTGAGGTTATCCGGATGTGATAAATTTTATGGCAATAGACACATTCTAAGTCCCTGTTTGATCTTTGGTACTATCAACCTTCAGTGTAAAGTATTCGACACCCGCAGAATTGCACTTCATTACAATTGACTCTTGTACCATTGATGCCATTAACGCGATAATTTTATTTTGAATTCTACGTGATGTGTACGTGGCAATTGTTGGAATTGTTTTTAATGATTCGATCTAGATCAGGATTTTTCTTAACAGTGTATTCGAAGAGACGTAAAAAGAGACCACTTGGAAGTTTCTCATCATCCTCAATGTCATTTCTATTGAAACTGTCACCACGAAAGGCTAATTCATTTGTCACAAGAAACTTCACCACTTGTCTGTTTGTACGTTGAAATTATACGTGATACGATACTTTGATTCACATGTAATTGTTAAGCACTTGACATTTGGGTAAGACGACCGTCTTTGAATTTCTCAATCTTAAGTTGGCGGATACAAATTGGTGTGTCCATTTTTAACTATTGTTCAATAAAGTGATTATGTAAGTAATTTGAACGATCACCAAAGCAAATATTATTAAAACAATTGCATAAAATAAAACAAATCAAATTTAGACATGTATAATTTATGCATAAATAATTTCTTCTTATATTGATTTAATCATATATTGAGTTATATCCAAATATACAAAGACACATTTTAAAAACAGAGAAATTTGATTTACATAACAATTATGCAATTAATATGAACGACATTGTTTCCTTCTTTTTTCGAAATAAATTTCCACTATAGCGTAAAAGGGCGCCAAAATTCTAGCTACTGGGTACACGATCTGTCTAAAGTACCTATGCTTTCTATCTTTGCTCACTGGAATGAAGCAGCACAAATCTTTCTCATTAACCATTAAAGCCGTGGAAAAAATAAATTATTTAATCTAACGTAAAGAATTTCAAGGTGTAAAGATAAAAATTCAACTAAGGTTCGCTTTAAAAGCTTAGAATTAAATGTAATGTATGACGATAAACTGAAATCTTTTTTTAATAAATTTTGATAATTCATCGAATTTTTCGTTCTTTTCAAATGAAAAATTATTCGAAATTTCATCTTTATATTTTTATATAAAATAAAGGTTAAAAGAAATTATGTAATAAACAACCAAATTAATTATTTCGATATTTAAATGAAACAAAACTTTGTTTAACGAAATAAATTTCCTTACAAAGTATAAAATATGTTTAAAATAATAAATAATTTACTATTTCCTGTTCGTAAATTTAATCCCAAACCGATACAATATTGCAAAAGTAATGTAATTAAAAAAATATGAATTATATTCATTTATTTGTTTAAAATATTAATGAAATAGAAAATAAATATTTATTTCCCTTTATTCTTTAAATGTTTATGGAAAGTAATATTTATAGTAACATAATTTATTTAAAATAAAAATATTAATAATTTACTTCTAATAATGTTTATTAAATATAAATAATAATTTTATTATTAAAGTTGCATGACATTAAATGAAATTATTTTCAATTGATAAATAAATGATTTTTTAGTAAAATAAATATTTTAAAGTCATATTCTGATATAAAAAAAACTTTACCAAAAATCAAAAATCAACAGTTTAAAGTCTTGAATCGCAAAAATCTTATTTTGATATCTCATTTTTATTATAATTACTTAAAATTAAAAGAAATCGTTTGTATGATTGTGAGGATTTTTATTATTTTTCATATTATTTTTTTTATTTTAATATATAACAAATAAATTTAATATATAATAAAAAATATATTAAAAATTAAAATATAGAATTTTGCGATTAGAATAAAATAAATTAATATATAGTTTTTTTTAAAAAAATATAAACTTATCATAAAATAATTTAAATTAAAGATGGCAATGAATTTTTTATATAAAGAAATTTTTTTTACAAAATATTTTTGATAACAAATTTAAAATGCCAAACTTTATTAAGGTTTGGAATAAATTTTTTTTAATAGTATCTAAAGAAATAAACTTAAAAAACACAAAACTTGTAATTAAATAACGAAATAAAACATATTTGTATACGTTAAGTTAAAATAAAGATGTTTAAAAATAAAGTAATACAACAAAATTTAATAAAACTTTATAAATTTTATAATTATAAATTTAAAAATAAAATTTCATAACTTGAACGAAATATTATTTTATGCATCTATATTTATAATTAATTATTTTTGTGTATAAATGGTTTGTGCGAAAAAAATGAAAAGTTTTCATCATAAATTTATTCACAAAAAAACAATTTTAAAAAATATGTTATTTTGCTATTTTTAAATAAGAGTGTTAAAAATGTCAACTTTTATTATTTCAACTACGAATTATTACTAACCTAACAATGATAACCAAAAAATATTTTTCAAATAAATGTTTAAAATTTTTTTTTATATTTTTCTTTTATATATAATTAAAATAAGGGTTATAATTTAGTAACAATAAAATATTATTTGGCATTCCTTTCTATTATTATTAATTGATTCTTTAGTCTTTGAAGTTTCAATAAATAAATAATTAATTTTTCTTTTTGACAGAATGGATTAACAAAAAGGATACTTAATTTATCAATAAAATGTTTCATGTTTTTAACAATTATTTTTCAAAATATATCCCTTTAATTTATCAATAATATTATAGTTAATTTGCCAAGATCAATAACATTATTTTGTAAAAGTATTAATATATAAATATATCAAATATACATATATATATATATACATATATAATCTTAAACTTCCAATAATTCACATGGTGGATTATTCAATTTTTTTTAAAAAGTTGGAAAAACAAGGATTATTAGAAATTTTTAAAAATCAAAAACCATTTAGAAAATCTAATTTATTCATCAATTTCTGAATAGCTAGATTCCGAATTGTCCTCACTATCAAGAACTTGATGATTTATACTAGCACAATATTTTATTCTAAATTTGATACCAAATTGTGCATCTTTGGCAATGTCTTTGAAGTTTGTGTCCCATAACCTCCATTATTTTTCGACCAACCTAATAGATATTAAAATTTGGTGCTCCAAAGGAAATACATGGGGATTGTGGAAAAAGTTTTGAATCACAGAAGGTACAAGAATTAATGATAAAACAAGGTATTCAGTTTGTTTTCTCTAGTCCGTACCACCATAATACCAACGGTATAGTGGAAAGACAATTCCGACCGATACGAGAGTATATTCAAGCAAGAATAATGTGTTGTTCAAAAGATATTTATGTAATTTTTAATTCAAATATGTGTTTATTTTTATGCATATTAAATGAATTTGTTAATTATAAAAATTGTTTATTTTTATAACTGTTGTTATTTAGAAAACATGTAGATTTTTACACATTTGTTTTTTTAATATAAAAAAAATATATGTTGTTTAAATTATATAAAAAAACGGAAATACAGTATAAATTATTAAATCAATAAAAAATATTTAGTCGTTATCGTTATTTAGTCGTTAATATTTATTTACCACTATATCTAAAACGATATCGAAAACGATCATAGGTAGATATGCTCCCAGAGGTTGAATTCACATTAAATGCAACACGCCAGAAAACAACTGGAAGACTTCCGGCTGAAGTAATATTAAATAGAAAAATAAATAGGTTGAACTGATATAGCAATGAAATAAACACGTCAGACAAAAACATAAAGTATCCAGATAAAAAAACACGACGACATTTCAATATCGGAGATAAGGTGTTGGTAAAAAAAGAGATAAAAAATAATGATGATGACATACATAAGTGACTATACACCATCATAGAAAGAAATCGTGAGAGGAGGTATAAACTTGAGGATAAAGAGAAAAACAAAAAGTAAGAAATGTCGAAAAGTTAAACAATTTTAAAGAAAAGGGGGAATGTTAGGAATTAAAAATGTTAAGAAAATTTTTGAAATAAGGTTAAATTAAATAGGTGAAAATTAAAATTTATGCAATTAAATATGTAAATTAAATATGTTTAAAAAAGGAAATTACTAAAATTAAGATCTAAAACTTTTTGAGAGTTTTACATATAATTTAAAAATTAAAATGCATAATTTTTATATGTGTAATGATCTTTTAAAATTAATAATATTGAGCGAAACGATTAAATATTTTAAAATTTTAACGTAATTTAAAATTGATTTATAAAATTAAAATAAAATATTAAGTATTTTTATTATAAAATTATTAGTATTTTTATTTATATCGGTTTAAGATTTATAAAACAAATAGTTTCTCAAAAAAATAAGTTTGTTTAAGTATTAGATTTAAACATTTTTGGTGTTGTACTAAGGTTTGAATGTCTGAAATAACTCTTAATAATAATTCTGACGATGTTTCAAGAACCTCTAATAGTTGTGAAAATAATTCTTGCTTTAAATCAATTAAGATGTTCGTTAACAATACCTCTTTAAATTCCTGAGCCCTGTCTGAGTACTGAAGTTTCAAAGTTTACGGAACCGACTCGGAGATTTCTAAGCTCCTTTCATTGTTGCGGATATTATCTCTCGATATCAAATAAATTGAATTAATTATTTTTATCAATTTCTGAATAGCTAGATATAAACTAACATGTTTAAAATTGTAACCAATATTTACTAATCTTGATTTTAAATCTTCTAAATTAAAACTATTGTACTCGAAATTTGATACTTGTAGTGAAAGGATCATCACAAAGGCACTTCTAATAAAGCAATTCGTACCATGTTTGAATGTGCAGAGTGAAGCATCAAATCACATCAACATATTTTAATTGACATCAATAAATTAATCCATATGTTACGTAATACCTCTTGCATAACCACCAGGCAAGTATAAAAGATATTTTGCAAACCTCAAAAAGAAGACCTGAAGATGCCTGTGAAGATGAAACATGTTATAAAAAATAAGTCTTAATTGCGTTTAAATGGCGTTTTTGTTATTTATTTCTCTCATTGCTATTATAAATTATATATATATATATATAAGAAGCAAGCTAATAAAAATAATGAAATAATATACTTTCATATAAAATTAAAACAAAACTTTTCGCAGTAGAAGCAAATAGAATTTTGAAATGGAACTCCTTATTTTGCACTGTGTATTTATAAAATATTTTATTTACATTTTGACATTCAAATTAATTGATTTATGGACATAATTTATTTTTAAGAAAACCAAAAAAATAACAGACATAAATTATTCTTCCAAGTTACTTCAAAATATCAATGTCCAATGTTGTTTTTAAGTAAACCCAAATGAAATAAATATACACAAGAGAATATTTTTTTGAAGCTGTCTTAATAAAGTCATTAAGTACCATTAAAAAGTAAATGTTGTACTATACGAGTTTTTAATTCACTTCCTATGTTTTTTAATTATTATACTATGTATAAAAAATATCATTAAATTGAATATTTTCAAATCCTCTTGTGCAATTTATATAATTTATTTTAATATTAATTTTGTAATTAGATTCATTCTATTTTTATTTTAAATACATAATAAATTTTAATAATATAATAATATTTAAATCGAAGGGGATGTGAGGAATATTTGGTGTGTGGATGTTTTTGTGTAGTAGTGTTTGCATGTTTAAATGTTGTATGTTGATTTGGGATTGTGCCTCTCCTAACCAGATGGATTATCAATATTTAATTTCTTATAATCTGAAACTAATTTATTTAAATTTAGATTTAATATTCAAATTTTTAATTTTTATTATTGCAACTTTTAAATAAGTTTATTGATTTTATTTTTGTAAATTTTTAAATAATTTAAATTAAATTAATATTTAAAAATGACTATAAAAATATTTTATTTCAGCCAATAAAATATTTTTAGTAAATATTTTTAAATAAAATAATCTTCTCAAGTTAGTTCAGATTATAATGAGAGATATTGAAAATTGATTGATGGATCTAAGTGAAAGCAATATTATTGATCATCATAAAGATGATAAGAAATGTGAATGTAATAAATGTTCTGTCAAATGTGTGAGTTCTCTTAACAACTTCATGATAGAAAGTTTAACTTTAAGTTCTCAATAGAGTTCTTTGATTTTTGGAAAACTAATATATGAATTTATTAATCAGTTGAATAAACTTTCCAATGAAAATTTCTTTTCATTTTATTCAAATTTAATTTACTAAATTCACAAATTCTATCTTCAAGCAATTAAAATTTAAGAATATACAAATTTACGAAGTTCATTTCCTTAAAAAAGATGTGTCAAGTTGATGATCTGGACGAAACATGAACCTTCTGAAGATACTCGACCTTCTTGATTAACTTTGTATAACAAATCGTCTTAGAAAAGACAAAAGTAAAGCCTTTTTTAATTGATTTAATAAAATCAGTTTACAATTTGCTGTAGGTAAAACAAAGAAGAAACTCATGGAATAATTAAGATGAAATGTAATTTAGAATACCTATTTGAATGTGTTTGTATCAGAAATATGTTTTTTTTAATTATTTAACTCTTCAGCAATTGTATTATTGGAATATATCCTAAAATAAATTTTTAATGAGTAACATGATATCAACTAGACACATTCTCTGGGGCCACAAGGTAATTAGAAAATAATAACTATATTAATAATTAAAGATTTTAAATACATAATATAAAAATAGTCTTTGAATAAATTTTATTTATAATATATCATTTCCGTTGACTCTTGCTAATTCGTGCAACATGGGACCGAAAAATATGTGTTTCGGGTGGATTATCCAATTTGACTATTTAAACAAGTAAGAACACAGTCGAATTCCATAATGACGCTATGGAGCAGAAATTAGCCGGTTTGGCCGAAAATTTTGCTAGTGTTAGAAAAATAGATAAATAAATTATATAGAATTTATAATGTAAATAAATTAAGTTAAATAAATAAGTAAATAATTAAATAAAGCTAATTTAAATTAAAGTAAAAACTAAATTAAATTAATAAATAATTAAATACAATAAATTAATTACAATAAATAAACAAGAATTGAACTTTTTTTACTCAGCTGTTAAGTAAATTGAATTTATATTCCAAAATTGTAATTGGAAATTTTCCGCATTATTATTATTATTATGATTATTAATCGATTTAAATCGATTAAATGAAGATCATGTGATTTTCTTTGTTTTTTTGAATTGACCAATAAGGTCTGTAAATGTGTGTATATATGTGGAAAAGGAGTTTCATTGGGTGAGTGTGTATTGGTTAATTGTGTGTGCATTGGGGAAATTTTATCACAAAATAAACAATAAAAAATTTGATGTTAATTACAAAAAAATGTGCGTAACAAATAAAAACATTTCTTTTTTTCCCTTTGTTTAAATGTTTCTGATCCATTTCTAATCATATTTTAAATATTTCAAAAAATTTCCAATGGCTATTAATGTCTCAACGAACGTTTTATCTAAGAATCTTACCGGTTTAATCATTAAAAGATTCCAGTATCTACTGCCACCACTGACTTCACTTGAAGCTGAAATTGAAGCGTTTAATAACAAACGAGAATTCAAAAAGTCAGTGATGTCTGATTTTGAATTGAAAAAAGCTAAAGAATATAAAACTCAAAAAAGAATTTATGGAATCAGCCCAAAAAGGTAAAGACAAATTAAAATTAGAATCAGAAATAATAAACGTCAAAGAAAAACTCGATATTTCGTTGAAACAATATAAAAAAATCAATTTTGAAAATCAATCAATGAGAAAATGTTTAATATGGAGACACGGCTTACGCTCCAGTTTATTTAAAGTACATAGCCATAACTGAATATTAAAACATCATTCAATAATACTGTTATGTTAACTAATGGTTAATGATAAACTGTTAGGACTTTAATGACTTAATTTATTTAATAAAATGGTTATAAATAATTATAAAACAGAAGTAATTTAACTCACACAGTAAAAAACAAATATATATATTAGGGAAAGAAACAGAACACAAAATAAATACTTCTGTCAATTACGGAGAACCTGATCACCAAAAATTATTTGATAACTGGTTAGGATTAAAAATGACCGTAATCGTAGAATGAAATGAAAATATCTACCCCAAAATCTGGCTACAATGTCTATTTGGGAATATAACAGAAAATCTGGATAATTCGTAAATGTCTGAGAGAATGAATAAATGAATTTGGGATAGTTAATAATAGGTAGATAGAATTCTTGAAATTTCGAAAAATTGTGGAATTATAAATACGACGATTACTGTTAGGAGGATTTGAATTTGTGCGAATTTCTAGGCTATTTTATTCTTAGTTTTCGAGATTCTTTTTTTTTAAAACAACCAACAATATTTTTCTCTTGATAACTGGAATCTCTGAAGAAAGATGGAGATTTTCATTGATTCTTTTGTGGGTATGGAGAACAAAATTGGTTGGGAAAAAATAATTCCAATGATACGAAAAATAATTTGATGTATTAATGAACATCAAATAAATTGAATAAATATTGATTAAAATTATTAATCAATATTATATCCAAAAGTAAGTTAGATTTTGATAAAATAATTTACTAATTATCTTTTGTTTAAATAATTTTTAATTTCTAAATTAAATTTGGCGGGATTATTAATCTTCAGGATGGGACAGGTTGGGAGGTAATTTTCATTTGAAATTAACTCTATCTTTTCTTTTTTTTTAACTTTGATGAATATATTTGAAAAGACAGCTTAATGAATTGTCTATGCAATGTAAAAAAGAAATATAAAAAGAAATGTAGAAATAGGGTAATAAATACATATATAAGAATATTTTTAAATAAATAAATATATACGATTTAATTTAATTCTTGGTTGACATAATCATTTTGTTACAAATACCTTCTTTTAACACAAATAAAACATTCTCAATTGTCTCTCGCAATGGTGGTTATAAGTAGATGTCCCGCATATATTCATATAACTAAAACAATAAATTGATTGTATATATTTCTTTCGATTTGTATAATGAAATTTAATGTATGAAATTTAAATGAATTGTTTTTGTGTGTTTGATATGTGAATGTGTATTGTAAATTTTATCAGAATTACAATTAAAAAACTAAGAAAAACAATTTAACTATTTTTGAAAATTTGTTTTAATGTATTAATTTTCAAGATTGTATACATGACTACAATTTTTCAATTTGTTACTAAAATAAAAATTTTAAGAATCTTTCAATTTTTTCACATTCCAGTTAAATTATTTTCATTTTCGAGTTTTTCCAATGACATCAACAATAAAAGAGTATTATTACGACGATTTAGTCGTTTTAACCGATAATCTCAATCGATCGCTCGAAATATTCAATCACGTTTCACTCAATGACGACGAGGAAGAATTACTAATTGTTGACGAAATCAGATTTATTCGCGCTCCGGAAGAAATCCCTCAATTTGTCATTAAAAATGAGTGCAAAAAATTTATCGATTTTTATTTGCGAATCAATTCGGATTTTGTTGTATTACAAAATAAAATCGATATTAAAAACGGGTTTTTCTGTTGTAAATTTAAATCGGATAGTAAAGGACATTTGGATGGAATTAAAATTGTTTTTAATAAAAAGGGTAAACCAAATTTAACGGCGATTTGCAATTATTTAAAATCGCATTTTTGAGTGAGAAAAAGTTACGAGAGTAAGATGTTAAGGGCTCGGCAAATTAAAAAGGTTGGAAAGTTACTGCAACAAATGTACTGCTTTAAGTGCTACTTTATAACTTCCTAAGTATGCATAGTGTGATTTTACGCATACAACTCTATAAAATTTTGTTAAATTATCATAAATTATTTGTATATGTATTGTGTCGCAAGTATTATGCCCTCAAATGATGATGCTTATATGTTATATGATTTTGAGGCTGTTTAGTTATATAAAACCAGCTTCATGTATTATTCCAGTATGAATGTTGTTTCTTTAAGTGCTTCTCTTTTCTTTATATAATAATCGTATTAAAGTCATGATGTAAAATGAATATTTTAGTTCTTAAATAATTCTGTTTAAAAAATCTTAATTTGGTGTTGCTACCTTTTTTATATTGCAAATTTATATCAAAATCTTCATATTTATATTATTATTTATATTGTATTATTATGATATTATTATCGTAAATTATGTTTTATATTTTATTATTAGTGATATATTAATATGTATAATTAATAATAATAATTAATGTAAAAATTGATATCTTAAACAGATATCAAAATTTAAATTAAATAGATTTATAAATTCATATAAAGCCATAAATTGTCTTGGACTAAGTAGCTTTATTAAACGAAAATATTCCTTTCAATTGGTTCGGACAAATTCAATCATTTTACGTACCATCGACTGTCAAAACATCTGGATTTAGAATTAACGTAACTCATACTAAAAAAGAAACTTTTCCCATCTATTAAGAGAACTCACACATTTGACAGAACATTTATTACATTCACATTTCTTATCATCTTTATCACTTAGATCCATCAATCAATTTTCAATATCTCTCATTATAATTTGAACTAACTTGAGAAGATTATTTTATTTAAAAATATTTACTTTAAATTTTATTGGCTAAAATAAATTATTTTTATAGTCATTTTTAAACATTAATTTGATTTTAATTATTTAATTTTTTTAATAAAATTATTTAAAAGTTACAATAATAAAAATTAAAAATTTGAGTATTAAATCTAAATTTAAATAAATTAGTTTCAGATTATAAGAAATTAAATATTGATCCTCCATCTGGTTAGGAGAGACACAATCACAAATCAACATACAACATTTAAACACGCAAATACTACAAAAACAATTACACATCGCATATTCCTCTTACCATCAATCTTCGTTTCAGTTCCATAATCCAAATTTCCAAATAAACGAACAAGATCAAATCTAACATAGAATATCAAATATTTCGTTTCATATTATCATCAGATATTAGTTTTCAATCCTAAATATATGCGACCATAAACGCCAACAACTTAAAGTAACTTACCAATTCTTTTTTTTAAATAAATTACATTGCGTATCAAAAGTCTGTTCGCATTCATTGAAATTTTGATTTATGCTATTTATTAAATTTTTTAATTTGTTTAAATGCTTTAATTTAAATAATTTTAGTAAATTTAAAATTGAAATATCAAGGCCATCTTTTTTTAAGATGAATTAATTAAATGTCTATCTTTTAGATTCAATGACAACTCGAAATATGGATATAAGGTTTAGGATTATTATTGTAGAATTAATGAATGAGGGTCATTCAACGGGTCGGATACAAGAAATTATGAAGGTTAGACATGGTATTATTGTTTCAAAGCGGGGCATTCAAAAAATTGTACATAAGGTCAAGACATTAGGTACATATGAAGATAAAAAACGTAGTGGACGACCTACAAAATTACCAAAACGTTCTGAAAGAATTATTCGCCGTATATGCTTGAAAAATAGGCGCATGTCGATAAGTAAAATAACAGGAGTTTTCAATGCAGCTGGAATGATACATACATCACGAAGTACAGTGAATAGAATTTTGATAAAGTACGGCTTAAAAAGTCATTATTTTATTTGCAAGCCTTTATTGAATGGAAAGCAACGAAAAAGAAGAGTTGAATGGGCTCGGGATAAACAAAATTGGGACATCGATAAATGGTCGAATGTAGTTTTTAGCGATGAATCTATGTTCCACTCATATAGCCACACTCGTAGCGAAATCGTTAGAAGGTTTGACAATGAAAGGCTTAGTCACATTTGTAGTAAGAAGGTCCTCCAACACGGTGCCCAAGTTCATGTATGGGGGTCTTTCTCCAGATTTGGTGTTGGTATCTTAAAACGGATAAATGGAAATTTAAATTCGAAGAACTATCAAGACCTAATTGTCAATAACATAGACATTACAGGGCAATGCTTAGTAATCCCTCTTCCAAATTTTATATTTCAGCAAGACAATGCGTCTTGCCATCGATGAGCATCAACAGTGTCTTTTTTGAAAACAAAGAAGATAAATATTCTTGATTGGCCTGCCAACTCACCAGATGTAAACCCAATTGAGAATTTTGTGGGGTATTATATAGAGAAAAATAAATAATATGGATACTTTGAATTCAGAGAAAATGTGGATAGAAATACAAAAGTTATGGTACAACATACCAAGTTCTTTATGTCGTCGACTTGTCGATTGGATGCCACGAAGGGTGTCTTCAATCATCAAGATGAAAGGATACCACACAAAATATTAAAAATAAAATTTTTATTTGTAAATATAATATTTACTTCCACTTCATCGTCTTTTTACTAAAATTTGTATAAGTGATGATTTTTATGGGTGCGAACAGACTTTTGGAACGCACTGTAACTAATCCTTGCATCCTTCTCATGATCAATATAAAAACCACCTTTATAATCCTTCCATTAATTAGTTAATAAGTTAAATAAATTGAGTTAATAAAAATTCATAAAAATAAATCATTACAAGTGACTTCAATACATAAGTTATTTTGTCTTAGAAATCACTTTAACACTTAATATTAGTAAATCAATTACTTAATTTTTTTATTTTAATAATTTTTTTATTTAAAAATTTATTTTAATAAAAAAATACTAAATAGGTATTTTATATTATTTAAAAATAATATATTATATCCAAAGATATTTGGATTTTTTAATCATCATTAAAGTCAATCTCGTCTTTTTTGTCAGTAATCTCTGGTTCAAGTCGTCTGATACGGATCAAAAAATAAAATAATTTATTGTATATTTGGATAATCATGTCAAAACGTATTGTTGAAAATGTCACACATGAAATAAAAAATAAAATTACTAATTTATTATTTTCTTTTTGAATAAACACAGAAATATCCATGTAATTTAACTAAACAGAAATGTTTCAAAAATGTGAATAAATAAAATTAATAACATTTTTATTTCAGATTTTTTTTGTTTCAATTTTCACTTGTTTTCAGGTAGAAAATTTTTTATTAATTTTTATTTTAATATTTTCTTTTAAAAATTGATAAAATTGAAAAAGAATTTGTATTTATTTGTTTATTAAAAAACCTGATATAAAATGTTTTAATTTAAATTAACACTATTGCCTGATCGCATAAATATATATTGAAAATATAATTTCGTTAAATCTTTTTTTATATAATTATTGAATATGTTTCGATGTTTACATACATCATCATCAGCAATTTTCAAAAATTTTGTATATGAATATTAAATTGTTTTAATAATACGATTTTAAAAGGTATATTAATGTTAAATGCAAAATTTAAAAATAAATATTATAATTTATTAAAGTATTAGTGGTAATAATGGCAAAAAATATTTTAATTAAAAATCTTAAATATTGAAATAACCTTACTTTGCCCATTCTGAATGTTAATTGATGGGTTGTAGTGTCTTATTAATAGAGATTCACAAAACTGTCGTTCGTAATGTGAATCAAAACCCTTTTGTAGAACAG
>MQRK01175337.1:24267-37822 GCA_001938485.1 Girardia tigrina
CTGTATTTAATGTGGAAAAATATCAATTTATTATGAAATTGACATTTATCAGGCTGTAAAGACCAGCAACCATTTCTCATGCGTTAATTAACCGTTCGGACGAATGGATCGACCGGTCGATGCACCGCTGAGTAGCGGTCCCTAATCCGGGTCGCTGCGGCTTCCCGTACCGCGTGCCTCTTTCCGTGACCGCCGATGTAGTTCAAAAATTTATTTCAAAAATTTACCTTACAGCATTAGTGAGGCAGTGAGGCAGGCAGTGAGTGACTTGGGCTTTTATAATATAAAAAAAATTGAACCCCCGGAAAGAGAGGGCCGCGAAGCGGGCCGAGCGCGCTAGTTATATAATATTTGTCTAAAAAGTGTGTTTGTTTGTTTGTCGGTCACGCTTTTCGATGTGAAATTGCGGACGAACCAGAGTGAATCCATTTAAGATCGTGGTCAATCTAGATAGCCCACATCAATACAATTCTGTAGGTACAGCGCCTTTGTCGAATGACGCCCGGAAGCCGATGAAATCGATCGAAAACCGTACAAGTCGTTAAATGGTTAAATTAACCCCAATTTCGAATAATGAGAATTTTGACGATTCCTACACGGAATTTCGTGAAAATGTTATGGAAATATCAATAAAATACTAATTTATTTGATCTATCACTTAATTTCTATCACTTATTTACTAATTATATTTCTAAAAATCAATTTAGGTTAAATTTGCAAAATTTCGTTATCATCTGATTCACTGTTTGTCGGTAAAGTTCAAATTTTACTATGATCATATGCTGATAAAATGCGAAATATTGGTGGAAAAGTGAGTGAATCTGCGTAAAGTTTAGATAGCTCTGCTTAGTCCGCATCGAGGCGGTTCTGTCTGTACAGTGACTTTGCCGAAAGACCCTGGGAGCCGATTTATTTGACTATGAAATTAACACAGAATTCAAAACAATTAATAATAAAGTATAATAATTAAGATTTAAAATGAAAACATAAACTTTCGAAGTCAAAGATTCAGCTCACCTGTCACATATGACGGGTATTTTTCTAGTTATTTAAGAGTGTTTCTAAAATAAGATCTCAAAAAACATAATACATTTAGTGAGTCATAACCGATGCAAGATTTTATTTTTGTGCAGAACAGTACTATATCGTAGTCTAGGGTTAAAAACAAATTCTGAATGCGAGACTTCTATTATTATTATTATCAGTTTTTTATGAAATAAAATTTACTGTCTGACTCTATTTTCTATGAAAATGTTCTCCACCTATGAGTCATGCAGACATTCACAAACAAAAGTATAATTTTTAACCGATAAAGATTAATTTAATCATTGTTTTTTTTAATTGCTCAAAACCCTTTCAACTTCCCAGTTCTTATTTTAACTGATTCACACTCCATTCATTCAGGTGATTCTTCAGTGAGTGACTATCAAGTAAATCCAGAAGAAACTAATGACTCCGATGATGACTATATTTCTGCAAGTAAAGTAACCCATTTAGTAAATAATTCTGAATTTTCGGACTTAATACGTGATCTTACCTGGACAAAAATACAGTCGAAGCTTTTTGTTACAAGATTAAAACAGTGGAATTTATTAACTCCTGGTGCAAAATTATGCAACTTTTGCTTTAGACACAAGTAGCTTAGACAGTACTTTACACCTGATGATAAAATGTAAATGATATTAAAAATCTTCAGGTCAATCTTGTCAATGGATACGAATTCAAGATCTGGCGATTCTTTACCGATGCATAAAAAACGAGTCTAAAGTTTGTGTTGCCGCAGAATAGAAATTGATTGTCATCAATTTCAATTGTCTTCTCCACACAATTAAAAGAAACTTATGGCAACATCAGTACTGGTGTCATAAAAATAAAATGCAATGATTACAAATTAAGAGTGTGTAGAGACTTGAAAGTCAAAGCAATTCTCATGGGTCTACAACTCGGTTACATAGAGTCCTGATGTTTTCTGTGTGAATAGAATTGTCTAGATAGAAATAAACATTATCAAAAAAAGATTCGGCACACTAGAGATTATATCGAATTAGGTCTAAAAAATGTTTTGCATGAACTACTGATTCTCAAAACGATATCATATTCCCACCGTTATATATCAAGTTGAGTCTAATGAGTCAAATTCTGTGTAATCGATTTAAAAATTACTGGGAGAGAGTAACGTGTGAGGACTTATTAATAAGATCCATGGATCCAAAAATTAATATTCACGCTTCACACTCAACTTCTCTGTTAAACATTTTCAAATAGAGCCTTTATTACATGATTGATTGCATAATCACCTTTCTCATATATAAGCTGCAAAAAGCCAGTGTTAATTTAGTCTGAAGGTGGCGGGTAATCCGCCGAAATTAATTACAAAAATAAATTTTGAAAAATGGCGTTCACTTTTTAATTATTTAAATAAGTACACTTTTTAATTTGAATAGTCGAATTCAAAATAATGTAAAACTTTTTAAAATCGATTATTAAATTAAAATTTAATTAGTTATAAATTTAATTTTTGAATCCACAACATCAACGGTAATTTTATTTAATTAAAACATTTCTAAATAATTTTTTGTCATATTTTGCTATAGTTTTTTGATGAATATTTTTTATTTCATTAATATGAAAAATATTAAAAATAAAATTTTTCAAAAATTCTTTTTTTTATCATTTGAAAAAGAAACTTCGTAAATAAATCAATCAATTTATTCTTTTAATTCATTATTTATTTATTATTAAACTAAAATTTGCTTTATCAATATTCAGAAAATAATTTATTTCAATAAAAAAAAGTAATAAATTTTTTTATTTTATCTAATATTTTCAATAATTCATTTATTACTGTTTTGTTCATTTTAAAAAGATATTATTATTAGTATAATTATTAAACTAGTTATTATTATTATTTTATCATTAAAATTATTATTATTGTAATGGAAGAAGAATTTGGATATATTTTTTTTATTCTATTAACGTTATTGAATAATTAGATAAAGAGATGAGTAATATTTATTAGGAACACAATAGACACCAGATTGTTAATGAATATAATTAACTGTTAAGTCATTCGACAACACTAAGTATTTGTCCGGCCTAGTCGTAATGAATGTAGCCGAAATTGTCACATGGATTTTTTTTAATAAATGCTGATTTCCGTGTTTAGTCTGTTACTAAACATATGTCGTGTTACCTCGTAATGCGAGTGGTTTAGGTGTCGGTAGTTTGGTGGAAGTTCGTTGGCGAGAGTGCCATGTGAGATGAATTCCCAGTTCCGGCTAAACCAGAACAGAATGAATAGTGATCCGGTTGCATGCGTCACAGACAATCAATGAGAAATCAGCTTGTAGATTTTTTCAATTTTATAAAAATTAACGGATTCCGACTTGTACAGAATACTTAGGCACCGAAAATGAACAATCGAATTATATTATTTCGGTATATGATGTCGCATCATGCTCTGTTGTTGCAATTATCAATTAATTCTTTAACTTCTTTTTCAAAGTTGTATGATGGAGAATTAGAGCTGAAATTATCTTTTAGATGATTGTACACTCGAATCTTTGGAGTTGAAAATGCTAATAGAAATATTATTTGGATTTTGCGATAGGATGCATCCATAAATTATACCGAGCTTTAAATCGTTGCACTTTAATCAGCATTCTCAAAATTCCCAATGTCGAAATGGCAAATATCACGATATCGATCAAAAATCCGAATAACTATAATTTGATATCTGTTGTCCGATGAAATGACGATATTTGATAGAAAATGTCGTTACCATTGTCGCGCGTCTCGTTGAATATCAACAAAGTCTTCAATCAGAAATTCCAATATCCAGAGCGATAAAATCCTCTGATTATTTAAATATAAATTATCGAATCGATCGATAATAATATTTATTTATTTTCATATATATATATATATATATATATATATATATATATATATTTATGTATATTAGTAGTTAGGCTACTACAATTATTATTATTATTATTATTATTATTTTATCATTAAAATAAAAAACAGTCTTATGAGTTTATTTTGTATACCTAATTAATTAATTACTTATTAACTTTCATAACCTTTAAGAAAGGTAAAAACAAGACACAGGTCGATCTGGAACAATTTGTCAACTTGTGTTTAAAGAAATTAAATTAGAGAAATTTTTCTTTTTTTTGATTTTGTTCTTAAATAAATTTCAAAATGAAAATCAAATTTAATAAATAAGAAAGACGTTTCTTCTTTGTTTAATGTTTTTTTTTATAAAGTAATGAGACATTTAGCAAATCTTAATATACATAATATATTATATTTGTAATTTATCACAAATGTATTATGAACCTTTGGAAAATATTGAAAAGGAAAATTATATATTTTTATTAAAATTAATAAAAATATGATAAAATGTAATATTTAATAATAATTTAAAAAAAATAATTAAGTAATTAAATCACTAATTAACTTTTTAAATTAAATCATATAAAATATCATATTTATTTATTATTTTAATACTTATAATCCGTATAATTTATGATAAATTTGATTATTAGTGTCTCACATGGACATGTAAAATAAATAAATAAAATAGAAAACTATAATTTTACCTGACAGTATATGATCAGGTCATCTTGCTTGTGACCAAGATCTTGGTATTTTCTTTCTGGTACACTTTCGAGATAGGCGCCCATATTCATTATGCTCGATGATCTTTGATAATTTTCAGTTTGTTTTTTATGATAGTAATAGTTAATGGCATATTTATTTATACTATGTGCGAATTCTCTGGGATCTTTTATATTTAACTCTTGTATTATGTTAAAAATGTTTCTACTCATTGGTCTAAAGTTACATACAGTCAGTGAAGGAAACGGCGCTTTATTGTCGCTAAGAATCCGTGGAGGATGTATCACATTGTATTCTAGATATTGAAAACATAAAAAAATTATACAAACTAGAAACCCAATAAACAAAAGAATGAAAAATGTGAGCCATAAATAACGAATATGACTGTTTCGAGACTTGACTATTCTTGGGACTCCTCTTATAGTTGTGTTTTCACAAAAACGGAAAAATTCTTCTTTATAAATCGTTCGAAAGTTCAACAAAATCGGATTGTCCGGATCGTGATCCGATTTTTTCATAGTTAAAAAATAAAAAATAAAAATTCTTGAAAGAAAAATTAAACAATTTAAATTTTATAGGTCTCTTTCTTTAAACTTATTTTTGTCCAATCAAATTTTATTATTTTTACACCAATAGGAAATCAGAGAATTTTTAAGAATATTATTTTTAAAATATATTATTTAGTGATTAATGATTAGTCTATTGATAAATTATTAATTGAATAATTATTTAATTTTTACTAGAAAACGAAAGGACATTTGCGTTTTTAGTTTTTAATAGTGAAATAAAATTTTGTTTCATCTTTTGTATTTATTTATGATTTTTTTAATAATTTGAGTATATTTTACTTTATGAATTAATTTTAAAAGTTTGAATATTAAATTATGTATACTCTAAAACTTCCAATAATACACCTGGGGGATTATTCTATTTTTTAAAAAAGTTAGATTTAGGAATTTTTAAAAATCCAAGAAAAGTTTAGAAAATCAAATCAAAATCATTTTTCTCGATACACTTTTTTTGAAGTCACTCCTCTTGAATATTTTCAACTAACAAACCATCTGATTCTACACACCATTTTTCTTCCAGTGCAGTCCAAGCGATAGCGATTGGATCTGCACTACGAATAGCCTCCTCGGCCGCAAAGCATTCTGTCAGTGTTTTACTATCTATTTTGAATTTTTTTGCTGTTTGGAGCTTGTTATCTCCAGCCTTATAATCATTAATTGCTTCTAATTTATATTGGTTGTTGTTAGGAATAGTAAGTCATCAGAAAAAAATTTGTGAGTTAGATTGGAAATGTAAGATGATATTATTTGCAAAACATTGACGAGAATAGAAGAAAAAAGAAATAAGAATAAATTAAGTAATTTAAAATTTTAATAAGATAGAAAGTTAAATTTAATATTTAGATGAAGAATAAAATAATTAGTTAAATTAAAATTTATCATGAGAAATTAAGTTTTATAAGTAAATTAAGAATAGATTAAAATTAGAATTTTCCGGTTTGACATTAACAAGTTTTATATAAAGATTGTTCCTCAAATTAAAATTTATAATTAATTGATTATAAAAGTTAAAAAAAATTAGAAATGATAAAAGTGGGTGTTGTTTATTTGAATTAATTTTTTAGCGACATTATTTTGAAAGGGTGGAATTTTTCTCTGTAATAAATTTTCAAGTTTTGGTAAATATATTTTGATATGGATTCTCGTGTTCTTGATGATGGAGTGCCCATCTATTCTAACAGTTGCTATGCTTGTCAGATTTCATTGGGGATCAATAAAATGTTGGGATTTGTAAAAATTATTGAAAAAATAGTTAAGAAAATTGTTAAAAAAAATAAAGATGTCTTTGCTAAAGACATTAAATAACCTTAAGAAGCCAGAGGAGAGTAGTGAAGAAAAGAAATATTTATCAATGAGGTGATGGCTACCAAATCGAGCCGCAGGATTTCTCAATCGTGTGGGAAATAGCTGCCCGCGAAGTCGTCCAACCGTCTTGGGGGCTCTCATAAACCAGTTGGACTTAGTGACCCCCGGCTGGCGTGTATGCATATCTTGGTCTCCTGACCAGCTCGGTAGAGTTGCCCGTTTGGTCATGTCACGAATGATAATCGGTTCGATCGGTCAATCAACCTGTGCTCTGATGGTCCACTCGACGAGTTCGAGTGAATCGTCCGTGTACCGAATCCTCGAGGGAGGCAGCGGTAGGTCCGACCCGACCGGTTTCATCTTCCTAGGGATCAAAAATGACTACATAAGATTCAAAAATTGAATTCGTTATAAAAACTATTGATGGAGACATGTCACCAGATTCAAATTGTGTCATAACCAACAGTTTAGTAAAACACTACTAATTTTTTAATTGTTTTATTTATTTAATAAAATTGACGGCATTACAACATGGTAATTCAACAGATGTTTCAAAAGGTTTTAACTATTATATTGATTTTGCTGCCAAATATCTTCATGGCAATATCAAAATTAAATTTTATGTTTCTGAACGTCTTTTCAAGTATTTCTTTGTTTAATATACAAGAAGATGATTGTAATCGTAAAAACGTAACTTAATCAGTGATTCAATCAATAAAAAATTATAAACTAGTTTTTACCAAAATTAAAATTATTACTTAGACTAGTTGACATTACGAATTCTATCAGTAAATATGTATGTTATTACAACAAGTGAAATAGTTAAAAAAAATGTGTATGTATGACACATTATATTTAATGATGATATATCAAAGTGATGCAACGTTTAACAGATGATTTTATCATATAAAGTTACTTCCAAAAAATTGTGTTTAACGGACAGTTAGCGATAAAAAGGTTCGTCTTATTCCAAATATATGAGACTTGACGGAATTGTCAAATATCTGGTTTCTTTTGAGCCGTAAATAAACAGATTGGATTTGCAATAATTAGATAATAGTTATTTGAAGTTGATATGAGGAGCTATATAAACGACCTATTGATTTTATTTCTGAACATTTCTTTTATACCAATTATTAACAACATTACAATTTGCATGCAAACATTTATTGACAACACAACAATTCTCAGAGGTCATCTTTCTTTGATTGATATAGTTTTTTGGTAATATATTCAAATCTAAAAAACAATGAATGGGAAATTTTAATATTAAATTTTAATTTCTCATAATTTTATTGGATAAAAAGACACTACATAATTCTTTAAATAAACATTAATTTTTAAAATATATTAAATTTAATAAGTTTAAATCGTTTACTGAAAATATTATTAAAATTCATAATTATCAAACTTTAATTAATTAGTACTTAAAATTAATATCATTAAATTAATTTCATTAGATTCAAATAATCAATCAATAAACATATCAATCCCATGTGAGTAGGAGAGTCACAAATCTAAACAGCATACAAACAACAAACTTACAACATTCCAAATTATCCCTCACACAAATATTACTCTTTCTTAATATTGCTAAAGCGATAATTAACAAACGATCTTCAGGAAATTAACAATTATTGGTATAGATTGTTATTTGATGATCATTGTATTAACAAGTCCAAAATAATGAAAATAATTCCAAATAACGAAAGTAATTGCAAATAATGAAAATAAGTCTTTCTAATTATTTTTCTACTGATTTTTTGTCAATAATATTTCTATACACACATATATATATATATATATATATATATATAAATACATAATTATATTTATATATAAATACACTTGAATAGGTAGGATCGCTACAGCAATCATTCAATACCAAATTCATATTTACTAATTGATGGTTTTGCTGACAAAAGTGTAACATAAAGTCTGTATCTTTTTAATACTGAAAATTGGTTTTTTGTAAAAATATCAAACATATAAACTGCTTTTTTCAACCGCTTTGTATCCAAAGCGACTAGTTTTTATCGGAAAAAAATCTGCTTTGAGTAGTGAAAGAGTTGAGGTCAGGATGAGGGTTAAGCGCTACCCGGTATCAAAGGGTAAGCTCATTTATGAGACAATTATTGTCAGATTCTCTAATAATAAATTCTGCCTACTCTAACATTTGCCCTAATGAACTCATTTCTTATTTTGGTATTTCATTTTTTACCGACATTCTGAAAACCTCAAATAGATATCTTTTTAAAATGTTCGAAAAGCATTATCAATTCATTTTCTAGTTTCGATCAAATTTTAATTGACATAGCGCAGATTATCAGAACTTAAAAAAAACTCGAGCTTCCATCGATCTCATAACAATCAAAAAAATTCAATAAATTTTCACTTTCTTTGAAAATCTTTTGAATATTGTTACAAATCAAAAACGGCGATTGTTTGAATATTTTTGTCAAATATCGTTCTTTCACCAATTCCTCCCTGATCATTATTACGTTAAATACTCAAAAGCCGCGTAAAGACAAAAGAGACAGTTTGGTAAAATTTATTAATTAACAACAATTTTCCTTCTGTTGCTACGCAATAACACAGTAAAACAACTAAAATTTAGAATTTTCGAGTTCACAAAAAACAAAGAATTTTTCATAAAATCCTAAAAGTTTTTATCAATAAAAAAATAATAATTTTTAGCTTAATGTACACAAAAGCTTTATATAAAAAATTGTTTTTCTAATTTTAATTTAATTTTTTATTTTAAAGTCAATCCGAAACAAAGAGACTGTATAGGCATAAATAATATTAATCACTTAATTAAAGCTTATAATATTCTTAAAATATTGAAAATTATATGTATATGCTATGCAAACTCTGCGAATAAATCTTGGTGGCCTTCTCCGTTTGACTTCATACTTGTAATTTATAGTCTAATACAAATAGATTATATTTTCATTTAATTACCAAAATCCTTATTTTATGTGTTGTGAATTACTAGAATTAAAACTCGTTTCCTCTTCAAACGTTATGAAATCAGATACTCTGTTGAATGAACATGAAACAAAATATTTTATGTGGAAATAAATTCTAAATGCCTTCATTTATCATTTCACCCTATAGGAATATTATTCATTATTTTATATCTCTTAAAATCATAAAAATTACGTTCACAACAAAGTCCAATGCACCGTACATAAATTTCTGAAAAAAAATTTCAATCTTTCTCTCAGATTGGAAATATTTATTTTCAATTTGGTTCTTATACAAAACAAATCAGTTTTTACTTCATTTTAGGGTCACATTTCAACCAAAAAATTGTTGTGAATGATTTTTTTTGAAATCGATTTTTATTTTTTTGTTTCTTAAAATAAATAAACATAATCGATAGATTGTAGTAAACTAAAAGTTTTTGCAAGATTTAAAAAAACACGAAACAGAATTTTACAACAAACAAAAAGAAAATCAAGATTTAAAGTTCAGACCATTCGAATCAATGGCTTGAATCCATCTATCAGCAAGTTAGACAATCTCGCTCTTGAACCATTATTTGTTTTTAGAGGTAAAATATTCCTCGACCTCAATTAGATTAATAATGTTGCGGCTAGGGAATGGAAATTTTATAATGTTGATGTTATTCTACGAGTGTTCGTTAAAGGATTTCTTTTCATGGCTTCATGAATGCTTTTGATATTCACTGTGCAAAGTTAGCCTGATTGTGACTTGTCTCTGATGTCAGTGTAGTTGTCCTCGAATTTGGTAAACTAATTTTGTGTAATAGAATATATACACACACATATATATATATGTGTGTGTGTGTAATGGAAAGAGAAATTGAGTTTCATTTCCTTTTCTGTTAACTTTATTGAATAATTAGATAAAGAGATGAGTAATATTTATCAGGAACACAATAGACAACAGATTGTTAATGAATATAATTAATTGTGAAAATGAAAAGTCAAAATGAGTGAACCGAAATTATAACATATAAGTTGTTTTTCAAAAGCTAAATTCCCTGTTTAGTCTGTTACTAAATATTAGTCGGGTGAATTAGCAATGCAAATGGTTTATGTGCCGGTAGTTTCATTGGAATTCATCGGCGAGTAAGATGAATTTCCAGTTCCGGCTAAACCAGAAAACCCGACAAATGGATTGTGATCCGGTTGCTTGCGTTACAGAAAAACAATGAAGAAATCAGCTTGTAGAATTTTCTAATGCGACTAAAATCAGTGGATTTCGACTTATCCAGAATACTTAGGCGCCGAATAGGAACAAAAGAATTATATTATTTTGACATATGATGTCACACCATGTTCTGTTGTTGGCAATTATAAATTAATTCTTTGACTTCTTTTTTCAAAGTTGTACAATGAAGAAATATAGTTGAAGTTGCCTTTTAAATTTCTGTGATAGTGTGCATCCGTAAATCGAACCAAGTTCGAAATCACTGCACTTTAATCAGCATTATCAAAACTGCCAACATCGCGATAGCAAATATCGCGACACAGTTCAAGAATCTGAATAATTACAAATATGAGCGGCTGTTGTCCCGATGTAATATATATTATCTAGAATTAATGGTTAGCTCGAATGGTTTGTAATGCTAGTGGAGAGAGGACATTCTCAAAATTGAAGTTCATTAAAAATATATATTGATCAAGAAAGATTTTTAATAATAATGCAAACAAAAGCTGTGAGGAATGTTTTGAATTGTGTGTCGATATTGTGCATGTTGTATGTTGATTCGGATTGTGCCTCTTCTTCACAGATGGATGATTTGTACTTTGTTTGATTCCTACTAATTAAAAATATTTTAATTAATTTTGAAGTAAAAAGATTAAAAATAATTTTTGAATGTATTATTTATTTTTAATGTAATTTAAAATTTTGATATATTAATTTAGTATGTTCTTTTTAAAAATGTTTAGATTTAATTTTAACCAATTAGATTCTTTATAATTAATAATTTTTATTAGGAGATTTTCATTTATTGAAAATAATTAGTATGAATTCAAAAATATTTATTGATCAAAAAAGATGTCAAATAGTGAATGTGCTTGTGATATTAATAAATGTTGTATAACTCATTTTGATGTTGTTAATTAAGGCCATTTTTGATTTTTAAATTTATTGACAATACATACGCTTTTCACCATTTCGGCATCTTAAGTGCAATGAAATAAAGTGATTAATTATGGTTAGCTCTAATGGTTTGTAATGCTAGTGGAGAGAGGACATTCTCAAAATTGAAGTTAATTAAAAATGAACTTAGAACATGCATGCTGCAAGAACGGTTAAACAGCTTGTCATTAATGTCAATTGAAGGTGAACTCCTACAAATAGTTGACCAAATAGTTGAAAAACTATTACATCATACTCTCAAAAACATGCTTTTTTATTTTTTTAAAAAAAGTATTTTAATGATACTTAAAAAACTTTAATATGATTAGATGAATCACCTTGCACGTTTAAGCATGGTTTATAATGCTTTATTAGCAATGCTTCGGCAATAATCATTTCCTAATTTGTGTCAAAATTATTTAAAATCACTTTAAAATTTTTATTATGATCCATGAGATTACCTTTACATCTTTTTAAAATGGCTCAATATCAAATTATTTCTTCTCGATTGGGTATGTTCAGCAATTCTAGTACGGAAATGACGACTTGTCTCTCCAATGTACAAGGCTTCGCATTTGTGGGATTTGAATTGATAAACTGGATTTGCCTTAATATACAAAGGAGTTTTTTATACGCAAGTTTAATATTTTGAAAATATAATTTGATTAAAACTTTTTTTATATAATTATTGGACGGGTTTCGATGCTTATATACATCATCATCAGCACTTTTAATACAATTTTAATAGATTCAATAACTTTAAAAGGTATATTACGAATTAAATATTATTATTTATTAAAGTATTGTTGCGTAATAATGGGAAAAATATTTTAATTAAAAATTTTAAGTATTGAAATAACTTTACTTTGCCCATTCTGAATGTTAATTGGTGGGTTGTAGTGTCTTATTAGTAGAGATTCACAAAACTGTCGTTCGTAATGTGAATCAAATCCCTTTTACTGAACAGAAAACTCATCTTTTGAAATGGATGAGGTTCTATCCTTACAACATAACCAATGATCAAGAACCTTACTCGATCGACTCGATTGTGAATACTCACTAATCCGGGTTTTGAGATGACGATTTATCTCTCCGATGGACGAGTTTTGACACTCGTGACAATTATATTTATATACCAGATTAACTTGCAATCCACAAACTGTTTTCGATTATTTTCTTAAAAATAAATCAAACCGTGATAAAATTTCAAATAATCAGTAACTAGCGTTCAATAAAATTTCGAATATTTACGGTCAATAAATATCTCAAACAATTAACGTGTGACAGTAAATTTCATTCAACGTTCAACAACAAATTTCAATGAAACTTTCGAAAAATTTTCCATATATAAAACAATAAATATTTTAGCAATTGTCATTTAAATATATAAAAAGAAAATATTGATTCCTTGAAAAAGAAGAGAAAGAATTTATAAATTAATATAATGATACATAATTTATAATTTAAATTCCGAAACAATTGTTAATCAATTGTTTTCTGAAAAGATAATTAATACAAATGGATGATTAATGAGAATTGATTATGGTGGATGTGTTTATTAACTGTAAAATTAAATGATTTATTTTCTTTATTTAATATTAAGTGTATATATTTTTTGTATTTGAGTTAACAAACTCATTTTTTTCAAGATTGGCGATTTATAATACCATCGATATTCTTGTCATTTAAAATATTTAACTTTTATTTTTTATGTTTATCTTTTACATACTTTGTAAGACATTACACATATAAAAATTTCATTATGTTATAAATTCTCCTTTGAATGTTCGAATGCTATTTGAAATTTCAAGTACATATATGTTGTAAAAGAGAATCTGCAACTAAGAAAAATATATATTTGAATAAACAGTTTACAATAATGAATATTAAAACAACACACATTAAAATACATTAATATTTACATAATTATTCCACAC
>MQRK01175358.1:9885-20311 GCA_001938485.1 Girardia tigrina
GATGATTGCTCCACGTTGCCCGTGCGCTGCGGCCATAAAACTGCTGCGCATTGATAGCACGATCACTCGGAAAAAGTTCAAAGGGCTTTTAAAGTTCCACAAAAGTAACACAAATCATGATCTTTTTGGCAAATCGATCTTGAAACAAAAAGATTTGGCGTTACTTGATCTAGCAGAACCAATTGTTTATTTCGATCTAGATTGACCAGATAACCCATTTTTCATCAGAAGTCACGATATTTAACAGAATTGGTCGTTAATTGAAATGTTGAGCTATTCTTTATAAATTTTACCTCTTTGCAACTTGGACTTCGGTGAACTCGTTAGGATAATGGTATGGCTTCTTGTAATCAAAATCCAACTTTAAGTTCAGATACCAAAACTAGAGTACTTGATGATTATTTTGCGTCCAGAGCAGCTTGCAAGACTTTTAATTTTGTAAACCAGGATGAGTTTATGCTTAAGAGATATGTTACTAAATTTAGATCTCTTTTAACAACTTGACACGGTAATATGACTAACAGCTTCTTTGTTTTCTTCATCAAGTCTCCTTTTTAGTATCTATTGTTGAAAAATTTTATTTCCAGTAATAGCAAAGTTCGAATTTATCGATTGAAATTTGATTATCAATTGTAAATGATTTATTAAAAATGTTGGAGTTGTCCACTAAATAATTTTATTTTCGTAAAATTTGTCTTCCGAATTCAGTAATTTCCATGTTTAATGACTTTTATGTGGACGACATTTTTGACGCCGATTGTATTGTAAATCAAAGCCATTCTGCAAAACAGAAAACTCATCCTTTGAAACAGAATAATTTCTATTTTTACAATGTAACAAATGTTCAAGAACCGTACTTTTTCGACTTGATTGAGAATGCTCACTAATTTGGGTTTTGAGATGATGATTTGTCTCTCCAATGAGACAGTCGGGGATCCGTCACGAATTGAATCTGGTTGCCTGGAATGTTGAGGTTCTCTACGACTATTTTCTGTGTTATTTGTTGTACTGGTTTATGCTGGTGTCATTGTCGGTTCTCCAATTTCTTTTGTCTCCTCCAATTTATGATCCAGGTTGAGGTGCCTGGTCAGCCACCTTTTCGTTTTGTACGACTTTTTACATAGTGTACATTGGAATGGTAATTGCCGTTGTTGTGTCTCTTTATGATGATCAATAGTATTGCTTTCACTATAATCCATCACTCAATTTTCAATATCTCTCACTATAATATGAACTATACTTCAGAAAAATATTTTATTAAAAAATATTTAATTTAAATTTTATTGGCTTAAATAAAATATTTCTATAGCTATTTTTAAACAATAATTTGATTTTAATTATTTAAAAATTTACAGAAATAAAATCAATAAAATTATTTAAAAGTTGCAATAATAAAAATTAAAAATTTGAATATTAAATCTAAATTTGAATAAATTAGTTTCAGAATATAAGAATTAAAATATTGATCATCCATCTGGTTAGAAGAGGCACAATCCCAAATCAACACACAACATTTAAACATACAAACACACCCCATATTCCTCACAATGTGTATGTTCAAATCCTTCTTTTCGGCAAACTCCTTGTAGCATCTTTATACTGGACATTGGTGACTTTTTTCTCTCTCGTTGATCAGCTTCGGCACAGTTGTCCTTGTCCTATTGAGTCTTCTTGGTCGAATTAAGGAATTTATGTATGTTTCCCTCGATACAGTAGGGTATCTGAGAATGATGCGGTTAATGAAATCCTCATACACCGCATAACCCCAAAATAGCCACTGTATATCTACTCGAAGGCATTCCGAGATTGATTGCTTCTTTCTTCCACTGATCTTTTTACCCATTTGTATTTTTCTCCTCCAGATTCGTTTCAGTGTCTCGTATTCCTCTGAAGTTTCCGTCTTACTGTGGAAAATAAGCCTTTTACTCGCGATAATATCCATGGTATGTGGGAGTCCAATGTCCAGGATGTCCTAATGGATCTTTTCAATCTTGTGTTTCTTCCTAACTCTGTGCGTGCATAATCCATATACATAATTAGCATAAATTCTTATCTCATACAAAAATCAGTCTAAGTAACAGAGTGTAGAATCTACTTTATATTCCATGATAGATATTCTAGTCCTTAATGAAGCAGTTCAGATTCGTTCTTAATGTTATATTCTCGCTGAATATGAAAAAACATAGTTCCATTATTATGAATCATTTTGAAGTGTTATTTGAACAGAAACTTGTTACAAATAGAATATTCGATCGAATGCAACAATCTCCGTTAGGAATGGAATAAAAAATCGATACAAAAAATAGTAAAGTATCTTTAAATCTATTACAAATGCTGGATGATCAACAAATAATGTCGGTGACCCGACAAATGCGCGCACAAAAAGGAAAGGATCAATTGCTTTATGAAGGGTATAGATATCGTTGTGACAAACAAAGAGGAGATGGATCATCTTCATGGAGATGTGTCAAGCGAGAGTGTGCTGGAAGAATGACGATAGAAACTTATGGTTCAGTACTGAATATTACTGATCATATACATGCTTTAGACAATTATACGAATGAAATTGAAAACAATCAAATCGAATATACGTAAGCGCGCTGTGAACAGCGTTGAAAAACCTCGACAAATTATTTTGGATATTACAACAGGAGTTCCGCTGGAAGCAGCTCACCTATTGCCGTTATATTTATCAATTCAAAGATGCATACAGAGGAGAGTTGATATTAACAATCCCAGACCAAAATCTGTTCAAGACATCATTATTCTTGAAGATATGAAAGTAACAACACGTTCAGAAAATTTTATTATTTGGGACTCCGGTGAAGAAGACACAAATAGAATCTTCATGTTTGGTACATCAACGAACTTGGAGTTGTTGGAGCAGTATCCCCACTTGCTTATGGAAGGTACGTTCAAAGTAGCTCCAGAAGTATTTATACAGATATTTACTATACATGCTTCAATCGACAATCGGTCAATTCCCTTCATTTATGTCCTAATGAGAACAAAAATGCAGTTTGACTATGAACGGATTTTCCTGAAGTTGACAAAAGAAATATGTTCAATCACACCTACCAGTGTTTTGATAGATTTTGAATTAGCCTGAATGAATGCATTGTCTTTTTTGTTTCCCGATGTTATGATATTTGGTCGTATATTTCATCTTGGGCAATCTTTGTGGTACCGAATACAGAACAAAGGCTTATATAACCTTTATCGTAACGACGAAAACGTAAAATTATATATAAAAATGCTGATAGAACTAAACTTTGTTCCCCCGGAAGATGTTGGGGCAGCATTTGATGACTTGAATAACAGTAGGCCTGAGTGTCTTGAAGATATTTATAATTACTGGGAAGATAACTATATTGAGTGCTTGTGACGCAATCGATGTGGTCAACCTCTGTTTCCTATCACTATGTAGAATATGCGAGAACGTGCTGCTGGAGGTTTGCCTCGAACTAATAATTCAGTTGAGGGTTGGCATAATGCATTTCAGTCATCTGTTGATTGTCATCATCATACAATTTACACATTGATCGATTATTTCCGTCGTAAACAAGACTTGACAGAACAAACTAAGTCGTATATTTAGTGGCATTTCTAATTATCCAAACTGCAATTATTCCTATTCATAATGGACGTGAATTTAGGGAGTATTTGCACGTAGTAGCTCTTAATATTGACGTTTAGATTGTCTCTTTTAGATAATTGTTTAATTGATAATAAATTTGTGTTTTTTATCTTTTTTCAGTATATTAAATTAATATTGGCATTAAGATTGATATTGACATTAAATATTTCTAATATATTTTAAATAAATCATTACAATAAAATCTAATACTTATAATTTGACAATGACTCAAAATATCTTTAGCAATAAGTAAATAATAATAAAAATTTTTCTAAAAAATCTATTAATTTTATAATTCAAAAATATCTTTAATTTTAAGTAATTAAAAAAGTTTTGCAATCCCCTTTTAGCACATTTGTCGAGCGCGTTTTTGTCGGTGCGCGCATTTGTCGGGGTATTAATAATGTTATCGTCAATTTGAAGTGGAAGAAGAAATTTTAGTAAAAGAAGAGCCACATAAAATTCGAAAATATAGAATAAAGTATGAAGGACTAACATTACATCAAGTAGTTTTGATATACCAAAATCGATTAAATCCTAGGAGAATTGAATCGCTAAAAAGATTTATTTTGTTTGCAAACTAAGATGCGGTAAAAGTAAGAATATCTGTTATTTTTGTAAATTATAAAAATCTCAATTAATAAATTTATACTATATTATAATTAAGTCTTCAACTAATTTAGAAAATTATTAAAGAATGATATAAATCCTGGTTGATTATTTCCCTTACTATTATTTATTAGTAAGACAACCAATTTTCAACAATTAGTTTAGGAATGAGAGCAGCCTTTTTGATCAAATTTAATATTGTTTTTGTATAAATCAATTCAATATAAGAATAAAAATATCTGATACCTTGACCATTGGTAAATCTGGATGTTTCAATTTAATATTATATTCTTTTAAAAAATATTGTTGAATAGACATTTTCTTCTCTTCAATTTTTTCTTCGATTGCATTTTTTTTTGAAAATCCAAAAATCGTGTATTTTCGATCGTACTGCTTTCCTAAACAAAAATCACTTTAATTTTACAGAAAGTACAACATTAATTTGCCTAAGTATATGACATAAAAACAGTATACGGATTAAGTTAAATTTTAGTTCTTAAATTCATAAAGGTAAAAACAAACCCCCGAAAATTACACTAATAAACCCAAAGCTCCCGATAATTATATATGCCGTGTGAGAGGATCAGAAAAATTTGTATTTATCAAATGGTTTCTACTCGATACAGAGTCTATGATTTACTACGATGTGCGCCAATGCTGAGTATTATTTGTAATACAGTTATCCATCACAGTCCGGGGAAACTTATTATTAAATTTAAAAATTGAAGCTACAAAATGGTATGAAAAATGGACAATTTGTTCTGCATCAAGAAATTTTACATCAACTTTAATAGACATTCTTGAACATTGTGACTATTTTCCATCAGTCAAAACAATTATTACCATCGCTTTGAGTTTATTAGTTACGACTTGTACTATCGACCGAAGTTTCAACACATTGAGACGTGTTAAAACATGTCTAAGAGCTACAATATTAGAATCGAAATTGTCGGGTTTATATATGATGAGGACGAAACAAATAAAAAAAGTTCATTGAAAATATAATAAAGAAATTTGGCCGTGATAAAGGACGAATGCAATTTTTACTTTCAGAATAATAAATACATTGCATAAATGATAAATTGTAATACACTCAAACCTGTATTTATGCGTTTTTTGTGTGACCTCATCAATTAATTTTAATTATATGATCACAAAAGTAAAAAATCACCAAAAAGGACTGCATAAAAACAGGTTTCAGTGTAAAATATGATAAATATATTGTATTTTCATTAATAAGATTTTATTATTTATAAATTGATTTTGTATAATTCTATTTTTATATTTCTATGATTGTAGTATATTATTAAAAACATTCTAAAAAAATATTTGTTAATTTACGGTTTTTATTTTTGACCCCCTTTGGATTTTTTTTGCTGCGGACGCCCATGATGATGTGCGGTCAGAATTGAAAAACAAAACTTCGGTACTGTCATGTAGATGTACAAAACCTTTTATGAGTTGAATAATCTTTTTCACTTCAGGTCTTTCTACCAACAATCATCTAGAATATAGATTATTTACAGCAAGTAAAAAAATATGTAAAAAAAGAAAGTAACTGAGTAAAATTAATTAAATAATGCACAAATAAGGCCTCAAATTGAATCTTTAATTAAAATTATCTAAAAATTAGAAATTTCATTTTAATGCCAAGATTTTTTCAGATTAACCCTTAAATATTATAAAACAAAATATTATCACGGATCCTAAGACACAGATATGTCTTGATATTAATAATAATATCGCAAAAGCAAGATGCACACTCATTAACACTTTTTATCATACTGGTCAGGTAATGCATAAAAACCAATGTTTATTTACATTTATTAATAAACAAAATGAAAAAATCGTAATTTACCCTTAGCATCAAATCTGTAGCACTAAAAAGCCAAGTAAAAACATTTTTGTGAAAAAAATATTGAAAAGTATTGATTGTTCATTATCATCTTAGAGTCCCATCAATGAGATACAGAATACCGGTATTTTATGCAACTGCTACAATGAGTTAAATACTTCGTAATATATTTATGTTCTTTTACGATACAATGCGCGAAATTACAATAAATTACAATAAAATTATAAATTTGAATTTCGAAAACGTATAAAAAACTATTTACATTAAAATGTGAATAATATCAATACCTTCAGCATTTTTAAGATGACTGGCCTGCACTCGGAGAGTTTTAAGTTTCTTGGAAAGCATATGTGCATTAAAACCCCGGTCTATATTTGTTATCTTCGATATATATTCCCAAAGATTGATTGCCTCATGACAGACAACTTGAGTCTAAATAACATACTTTAATTATTTCAAATAATTTTAATTCAAATTTTCATTGGGAACAATATTTTTAATGTGGCTTTGTATATATGTTGTTTTTAGAGTGGTACCACTTCTACTCTGAGAGATGATTAACATTTTTAATTTTTATTATTTTAAAGTAATTTAGTCTAAATTAAATTAAAAATATTTAATTTCTTAAAAAATCTTTAAATTGAATCTATGCAGATCTAGAAAGCTTTATGGGTTATTTTGAAAGTAGTTTATTGGAATGAGAAGATTAGACGGAAAAAGAAGCTTACAAAGGCATTGCATTTGTCAATGGCACCAATACGACAATGCTATGAATAATCTTATTAAAACTAACAGTATTGAAAGTTACGATCATGCCTTATCACGAATTTCAAACTGCGATTACCAAAATTTTGGAATGTTTTTGGAAGTAATTAAAAAGGATATGCAAAAATCAAGATTAAAGATTATCCAGAAAATACTGCTATCACAACAAATCCACGAAGAAAAAATTAACTTCAATTGAATGAAAGAATAACAAAAATTGTCTTCACATATAATGGAGATCAAAAATTTCAATATTTATTAAGTATTAGTATCTTAGTTTAATATTTTTATTTTTAAAAATAAAGTTTAGTTATTTATTAAGTTGTTTTTAATTTATGTCATATCTTACATTGATTTCAAACTTTTATAATACTTTCAGGTAAGTTAAGTTTTACAATATATTCGGGTTTCCAAATTTTGTTGTAAAAAATTTTGTAATGCCAAGTTTTGTTGTGCTAAGTTTTACAATATATTATGGTGTGACAAGGAAGCCTTAATCCATGAGTAGCCGTTAGCGTTGACGAGTCTCTTTTTATGTTTTCCGTCCGATAAAATTTGTTGATATATCCTTTTTGCAGCATTTAAAACAAGAAATATTCCTTAACAAGGGAGGATTTTTAAGGATCCTCTTTTGCCCTTTGAACATTTCAGTCATCAGACTCATGAAACTTTATATACGTACTCTTAAGATGATTTCCCTTTGTTATCATTTAGACTAACGATCGATCTTTTATTTGCCTTTTTATCATCAAAATTTATGGCCTTCAATCGTCTTGATGTTTATTGATCTTCCATTTTGTTGTGGGAAAGAATAAAGTCACACGCGAAATGTATATTTTTGAAATTAAATCACAATCAGCAGTTTATTCATTTAAACAAATGAATTATTAATTCATATTACACATTTATTAATCCATTCGCTGTTAATATGAAAAATATATATCGACAAAAATATTTAAGCGTTCTTTTTTTAATAATATATTAGTATTACTTTAATATCTTTTATTATTCGTAGAACTCTGTATTGGGAAACTAGCAAAGATGAAATAGTCGTTCCCTTTCCAAGGAAATTGAGATCTCTTCAAATTAGATTGTTATTTATTTATATTGTAAAAATTGAAGTTGTTTATTTAAATTGAAAAAATATTCAATCAATTATATTATTATGAGTTATTCATATTTTATACTGGAAGAACTTTATGATTGTTAAATATTATAGAAATAATTCTGTGCAATCAAATTTAAAAAATCTAAAAACTCAACAACTATATATTAAAAAAAAATTTAAATTTAATATCTCAAAATTAATGTTTAAACCTTATCAAAGTTGAATCGAACTTTCCACATGTGAGGACGAATTGTAGTTGAGTACCCTTCTATCAAAATATATGGGCCACATCTGAGAGGCTGTGCGGTCCTAATATCGAAGATAGCTCTTCCACCAATGTTTATTAGGTTTTTATTGAGAAACATTTCTTTCATAGTTGTATCAAGTGCTCGTAATGCTTCCTATTTAATTTTAAATATATCCAATAAAAATGATCATATTACATGTGGCATATCATCACTTCTACCTCTACCAGTGATGTATGTATTTATATCATTTAATTCAATATCTTCTTCCTTTACTCGTTGTATCGTGAAATGACATTTTACATTGTCTCCGTCTAATTTATAATCAAAAGTTATTTTATTGATTCCATCCATATTAGGTAACGATATTAATTGGTTATTGAATATAATTCTACCACCATCAAAAACTGGAAGTCCCCTGAAAAAATAAGTTTTACTTTAATGTCAATTATTAAAAAGATAATGAATGTCAGGTAAATCTAAAATTTTAATATTAAAAATCTGACTGCTGACATATCAGTTATGGTCCTTTAATGTCATTGGGTTGACAATTAGATCTTAATTTATTTAAATTATTTTAAATCACATCATTATCATGTATGGCTTCTGGAATCAGCAAAGTAATTAAGTATTTTTATAATTATTCTTGTCGAAGATGATAGAACAAGAAACCATTCAAAATTATTTCTCTATCATAAAAAATAAAAATAATTTTTTATAATGTAATTCAATGAAGAAAAAAATCGGAAACATGGTAATGAAACAGTATTTACCATTATCTTAGTTGTGATTAATTATTGATTTGTTTAAATATTCAAAAAAGATTGTAAATAAAAAATATATTTTATTAGTTAAAATTATGAGTTCTGATTCGAAACCTTGAGATAGATGGTGATCACGTTAGTATTCCGATCAAGGTTTAAGGAAACCCTCGAGAAGATTATAAAAGAATACAATGGAGTCGATTCTGAAGAAGGTAAAATATGATACAGAGACAATGCTCAGAATTCTTTGGTTTAACATTCTCGGAAATGTGCGCTTATCTGTTGATAGACGAAGCAAAACTTGTTTGGTGAAATGTAGCATAACATGGTAAGAAACTAATATCAGATGTGCAATCCAAAGATTGGTTCCAGAAAACATTTATAAAGAAAGTTCCTCTGTTGGAAGAATTGGACAAACTTAGCCCAATTTGTCAAGGTAAGAATGAAAGATTCTTAGCATTCGAATTAAGGGCTAAGAAAACAATTGAAATTTTCTGGAAACACAGCGATGAAGAAATTTCTATTAAACTGTTAAAACATCGGATAAAATCTCATATTCCCAATGATCAAATTGTTTTCAAACCAAACATCTCAATGGATGAAATGAGAGCGGAAGCTAAGATTTATGAGGAAAATATTTCAAAAGAATAAAGGAATGATGGTGATAGATGTAAGAACATCCTATGCAGAAATGACAAAGAAAGACAAACATCAAGTTAGAATATATGAGAAACCAGAACATAGAAGAAATGCATCTCGATTGGCTGAAACAAACGACAGACAACCAATATTACGAATATAACGTAGTTAGTCATGAGAGAATATCTAGTAGAATAAAAGAAGACAAACAACAATATAATCGCCCGATGCATTCGGCTTGGTACGAAGTAAGGAAGATATATTGCAAAATAAAGAGACTTCCGACTCCAGAAGAGGAGCATTTAACCAGAAGGGATTGTAATTGCTGTTGTCTTTGTATCTTCGAGAGTCTAAAAGAGAATCAACTGAATGAAAATTTCCTGGTAAATCTGTTTCCAAAAAGCTCCGAATTGGCACATCCCATCGGAAATCCGTGATGCTTGGATTACATTGGTGTCGATTTTGCTGGAAAAAGTGTTCACATAAACTCCACATACTATAGTGATCTTATTCAGAAGTGCAGACGTGCTCGACGAAAGCCACATGGATATCCAATGTGGCTATTACAAGATAATGCCCCTATTCACAAAAGTGCTGAAACAATGGAAACAATTTCGAAAAGTGGATTTGTGTTGCTGGATCACCCTCCATACAGTCCGGATCTCATACCAAATTGATTTTTACCTATTTACCACGTTTTACTTAACTTGCTTTGGGTTCTGTCTGTCTTTCTGTTTGTTTGTGATGTTTCACTTTCCACACGCTTTTTTAGACCACTTCCACTCATCCGATCGTTCTGAAATT
>MQRK01175358.1:26716-40487 GCA_001938485.1 Girardia tigrina
ATATATATATATATATATAATCTCTAACTAGTATTAAAAGCCCATGGAGGATTTATATATATTTAAGCATGGTTTGAAATGCTTAATTAACAATGCTTCAATGATTATACTCTCATAATTATCAAACTTTTTACACAAAATTTTTAAATTTAAATTCTTTATTATAGTCAACTTTTTTCGATATTTGCAATTTAATATACGATTAGGAATTGGAGTTTCCTGTCATATTGTGCAGGTTATAGTCACTAATAGCTGGTTCCTTTCAAAGTTTCCTTCAGAAATGCTGGAGTTTATATTTTGTTTCCGTAGTTAAACCTTGCAATGCAAATGAATAGAAGTAAATAGGACGAATACTCTTAACTTATTGTCAAACTTTAAATGGGTTCAAAGTGCGCATTTCTTTAATATTTTGATGGAGGTATACATCGAAAACAAATACCTAGTGGGCCATTTTGGCAGGCTGAACGCCGTGGGACTAACCATACGTAAGCAGGTGCAATGAATCATCCACTAGAAAAATAAGAATGTGATGAATCGTCCTGTGATGAAGTCCTAGAATCATGCCGACAATCTACTTTATTTTATACTAAAAATATTTCACTATTTTTGTTGATTAATAATTGCAAACAATTAAGAAAAGAACACGAAGCCATTTGGTCATTATGTGTCAAAATATCATACATGAAAAAAATATCCAAACATTTATTAATTTGTATCTGAAATCATTTATAAATACTTACTTAACAAATCGTGCCTTTCTGCAATTAAATCATTCATACAAAATAAACGAATATAAAAATAATACTGTGATACAATTCTGCCAGTTTTGCCAGAAGGAATAGGTTGGCTTTCCGAGACCGGCTGTGGCTATAGAAATATTTTATATAAACATTTATTGTACTTAATCAATTTCATGTTAACTTTAGTTCCTGTTCGTAATGATACAAATTGTGCGTATCATTTCGTGTTAGAAATATTTATTGATGCGGTATTGATTTTACACAGACAGTTTCATTATCATTCAATGAATATCAGAGTATTAGTTCAAAGAACAAAATTATTAAAAAAATCGTCTTTATAAAGACAGAATGGTTTGAATAAAACTGAAGACACTATTTCTATCACAAGTTATACTATAATAAACATAATAAGATAAATGCTATAGTTAAAATAAAATGAAACAAAAGATTTATTTGCTTTCATTTGTTGAATGAATCGTTAGTTTGTGACGAAAATGGCCGACGATAAGAAAGAAACATGAATCATTTATTCAGACCTCTATGGTCAAAACTTTGAACCTAATTTTTTTATAAAAATTATTATAATAACATTAAACTAGAAAATGATAGTAAAAAATTTTGCGGCGTCGTTTGAGTAAAAGTTTCCACAAATACGTATGCACATGAAATGTTTCGTTAAATGAGGTCATTAATTAAGATAAAAGATTATCCAATATGCTCATGTACTGAAAATAATTTTATTTATAATTTGATTCCCGAGAAAATTATTTAACCTCTTTAATGTTACATTATTTATTCAAAAAGTAGCTGTAAAATTTTCACATTAAAAAAATTTGAAAGTTTTTATATCAGTACTATAATGTATATGGTATTATTATTATTGCTTGATATTATTTTAAAATGTATTTATAAACACCAAAAATGTAGATATTAGGAAAACTGGAATGACGGTGATGATGAGACTAGGCCGACAAAACTATTGAAGGGGTCTAGAAATTATTATTATCATATAATTTTGGTAAATATTTTTGTTATAAATTATAATTTGCTTGGAAAATTATTAAAAAAATAACACATGATCTTTATTTGTATATTTATTATGATTCAGACAACAGTAACCGTAGAAACAAATAATAATAATAAAGTAATATTACAGTAATTATAATTAATTATTACAAATTATTTAATATTTCTATTTAATTAAGTAAATTCTATAAAACTGCAATAATATTTAGTTATCCAAAATAATTAGTAATTTAAAGTATTACTTCAGATGAAACAGGAGTACTAATTTTCATTTGTTCTGTTTCTTTAACCAACTGTGACTCCATTTGACTTTTAGGTTTCTCTTGTTCGCGAGGGGTTTGTGGTTTAGGTGGTTCGGGTGTTTTCACTGGTGCTGCTTGACGAGATGCTTCTGTGGTATCTCCAAATGAATATTGCAGACCTCTACCAGCTGGCGTTTGTGGTTTTCGGTCTGTAAACGATTGTTGGTGTTGTTGTTCCTGCTGAAATGTCTTTAATTCTTGAGGTCGTCCTTGTCTTTGAATTGAACCCTTAAGTTTTCAGATAGTAACATTAACTAACTTTAATTTTATAATTTATTTTTATATTGTATTTTACTATTTAATATTTCTATTGATGTGATTTGATGATTGAAGAATATTACAAAAATATTTAATATTCAACGATTTATTTTGGTCTTTTAAAATATTTCAGCAGTATAACGTATTATATGTGAAAAGAATATACAATTGTGAAATTAAATAGTCTATATTAAGAACAGAAATTGGACTTTTAATATTTTTATTATTACAACAAGTTTGATTGTCCTCAGGACAATCTGTCTTAAAGCTTTCGTCAGATTACATCAGTCTATTAATTAATGACTTTAATCTTATTATCTGAGCAAATGGAGAAATAAATAAATTGTTAAAATATTTACTCAAAATTTATTGGATAAAAAATTTAAATAATTATTAATTATTTAAAAATATTCAATTTATTTATTTAAAAATTTTAAACAAAATTAATAAACTTATTTAAAATTTTACAATTATTTTAAATTAGAAGTAAATTTAAACATTACATATTTTCAGATAATAAGAAATAAAATATTAATCAATTCCAATTAGACAATTCCAAATGAACATACAACATTCAAACACAAAATATCAAACATTCAAAATATTCCTCACATGATGTGAGTCACATCTCCTTCGATTTAAATGGCTTTAGCCATTCAACATTTCTAATAAAAGATCTTCCATCTTCAAGCTGTAACTCGTAACTTCTTTCATGATTTCTTTTCACCACTGTTGCGGATCTATGCAACGGTCATCTTCTTTTGAGACATTTTCCATGTTAATCAATACTTGGTCTCCAACTTCAAAAATTCTTCTTATCTCTATTTCTTGTTCAATTATCGTGGAGATAATGAACATTGTGGTTTCCTCCATGGAGCAACCATCAGCGCCTCTGCTGAACGGTGATAATGAGACGATCCAGTTGAGTACAGTAGACATCCGCATTGATTGTAGCATTTGGAGGTAATACATCTAACAAGAGCAGTCCTTTACTATTCCAAAAGACGGAGGCGAGATGCTTTCGGTTTTTCAGTCATCGTGCCGGTGTTGCAAGTGGGTTTTCATCCGATTTTCTCCATGATCTGTTGTTGAAAGCCCCTTTGTTGTCCCAGTACACCCATATCTCATCGCAGGTGTTGATTTGGGACAGAAAATCATTCCGGTGATAACTATCCAATAGCTGTCGACAAATTCTTTTGCGATTATCCTTGTTCTGTTGCGTCAGAGAAGTGTGGCACCCAGCAATTTTTCAGATATCGGTATCTCATTGCATTCAAGTGCCTGCACCCCGTGGTTTTATCCTGATCAATTCCCTCTGCAATGTTCCTCGTTGTTGTACGCTTGTCTTCAGTCAGAAACTCGATTATCTTCTCATCGATGTCAAGAGAGGGCCGCCCTTCGCGGACTTGATCGTCTGTGTTAAAGTTGTTTTCACGAAAATTGGAAATCCACCTTTCACATGTTCTCTTTGAGACTGTTTTAACTACAAGAACCGTGTTAATTTCGTCAGTCATCTGTGAGGGTGTTAAATCCCTTTTCCAGCAATAGTAAATAAATTTACAAATATCAGAGCGATTAAAATGCATTAGGATGATGAAAATGTGCGAAATTTACTAAAATGATATTATTTTATTAAAACAAAAATTCATTTAGAACAGAAAATAAAAATTATTGGACATAAGTAGATCTCAAATGCTATTTTATCTAATTCACATTTTATTAGGGATTGCAAGTATATAAGAATTATTTATGTGATGCAAGGATATCTGCAGTTAACATAGATATATGTGTGCGACAAAACTTATGAGGCAACCCTAAACATTTTATATATTTAACATATACGAGAAATCAGCTGTAACTACCTTACATAAAATTAGCAAAATATCATCATAACTGAGAGTTACAATGTCACCTTTGTGTATACAATAAACGAAATCATTCAAGTAATCCTAAGTTCTTCAAAAATGCACAGTACATTGTTTTTGTCTCTTATGAGTTGTGCCATCTGTGCGCACCAAACTCCATATATAGTCACCCATTATGGCTTCGTCCCAACGCTCTTGATATTGCTTCTCCATCACCGTAATTTCTTGGTGGAACTTCTCACCGTGCTCTTCGCTAAAATCTCCGAGATTTAGTCTAAAGAATTCCAGGTGAGAGTGCAGATAATGCAGCTTTGTTGGCATTTTACAACCCAAATCTTGGTAGTCGTTGAGTAATTCTTCAATCATTTCTTTATAATTATCCGCTCTGTTGTTTCAAAGAAAATTAGAAACTACATGCTTGAAAGCAGCCCAGGCTCTCTTTCATTTTACTCTCTAGACTTTCTGATTCGAACATCTGCCTCACTTGTGGTCCAATAAACATACGTGCTGAAACTTTAGCTTCTGATAACTTGGGAAACAATGACCTGATCTCTTTAAGAGTTTCACCACTAGGATCTAGGGCTGTTACAAATTTTTTAATCAATCACAGTTTTATATGCAGTGGATGTAGAAGAATTTTGTCAGCAGAAACAAGAGCAACATTTTTCACGCTATTTGCACCTGGTTGCAAGTCACTTTGTTCAGGTCATTCTTTTCGGACATAATGATTTGCTCTGTCTTTGCTATCCCATAAACAAAGAAAACAAGAGAACTTTGGGAATCCACCTTGCAATCCAAGAAGAAAACCAATCATCTTGAAATCTCTACAAACATCCCATTTGTAGCTATCATAGTTGACCTTCGCAGCAAAGTTCTAACATTACTATAGTCCTCCTTCAAGTAGACACTGTGACCGATTGGTACCGTAGGATTCTGATTGCCATTGTGGAGTAATACTACTTTTAAACTCCTAGTAGAGCTGTCAATAGTCGTCATTGATCTGGTTGATGTGTGACACCACTTGCTTCAAACAGTCCCATCACGTCTGAACAAAAGCAAAGTGTTTCCTCAACTCTAAAGTAATAAGCAAATGTAGTGTGTCTATTTCGGTACTTAGAAATTCTCACACTTGGATTCAATAAATTCCATTCCTTTAGTCTAGATAAAAGCAGTTCAGCCCCTGCTTTAGGAAAGTTTAAGTCTCTGACAAGATCATCAAGTTCTTGTTGATTTGGAAAGTGAGGCTCTTTAGACTGCCAAGCTTCTTGTTCTTCTTCATACTCATCGTCCTTATCCGATAGTTTCCTGTAGGCTTCATTTTGTTCTGGTGATTCTGAAACAGGTAAATGATCATCATGTAGCACTGGTGCAATATAAGAAGGTATATCAGGATAGACTAGTTTCTTCTTATCCTGTGGTTTAGTATAAGCAGTGATATCCATCATACAGAAGTAGCAAACGTTGATGTGATTTGTCAGTTCCCTCAAAATTCTAGAGACTGCAAACGGCATTCGTTATCTGCTGCCTCTTAGCCACCTTTCCAATGCTGATTTGCAGCATCCGCATATAATATGAGGAGCCTAGGATTTATCTTGATCTCTTATGTGCATTCCAAAATATTTCTCATTTGCTTCACAGTACATCGTCTTCCTAGATATCTTATATTTGATTTGAGAGGGACCAAAATAATATCCAAAAACATAGCAAAAGAAGTCAGATGATAATTAACAGTGTCTAGATGATATTTTTATCTACAAACAAATAAAAAACAATATTAATATGAAAATCGTTAAAGATATAACAAAATAATGATTAGCGGAGCCATAAAAATGAATTTTTCAAAAAATGGCTTTTTCATCCAAACCGCTGTAGCCACATAAAAATAATTGTTACCATTAGAATCAGCACACCGAAATTGTATAAAAAACACTAAAAATGAAATGAAACATTTTTTGTTGCCCTGTGTAACATATGATACACATATCTTATAATATATAAGTACGCATTTTAAAAAAAATCACAAAAATGCCAAGTTACAGGTTTGTAAATAACAATTGAAAAAAAGTACGTCTAAGTGTTTACATTATTTATTAGTTTCATAATACAAAGAACAATTATCATTGTTACACTTGAATTAATGTTCTGAAAATTCACTACAAAATAGTGAAAATTTAACTAAAACAGTTAATTTTTATGTAACAAAAAATTGAGCGTACCAACAGTATCATTGATTTGAAAAGAGGAAGCATTATATGTCAAATAATATCAACAAAAGCATTACAGATGCATATTAAATTTTTAACTTTTCAATAAGAAGACATAAATGGCAATTAGGAATTCATATGACACTTAACATTTTTTTCACTTAGAATTTTTCCTTGAAACGCATTTGTTGTAATTACATATGGAAATGCAAACAGTAAATCAACATTTTAAGCAAGTACCGACTAATATGATCTAAACTCTTTTGTGATGATTATTCTATTTGTAGCTATCCGTTACTTGTATTGTTGACTTCGGCACTGCCCTAAATGACGTGTTAACGTTTCGTGAGATTTTTACGACCAATTTAAAGGAAAATATTTTAATATAGAAAGTAATATAGTGTTTTTCGATCTATTACGACTTTATTGTATTTAATTACATCATTTCTCATTTCATAACTTTACTGTTGCAGTTGATGACGCCGTTGTTGTATTTGTTAAAGTGACAAGAATATTTTAAATAAAAAGCATTAACTCTAAAACATTATTTTTTATTAAACTTTAAGAATCGATATTTTCACGATTTATTGATTTTTTTTAAATAACGTAGCGTATTCCGATAACAAACTTTACAATATCATGTGGTCGTTTCAATACATACACTGTAAAAATTACTCAATGTAAGAGGTATCTTAACAATACTTTTTGATTTACTAAAAAAAATTTCGATCGGATTCAGGAAAGAGTAGGAAGATAACTGATATTAAACACTACATCTATCCAATCACGAGATTACGGACATTCTCTCCAATGTGTGACATCGCACTCATTACAGTTATATTCATAAACAAAATCAGAAAATAGTGTTAAATGTGTAATTACTTAACATATTAAAAACTTAATATTAGTGGCTGTTCTAAATGAATTGTTAAAGTTTTTTAATTCATCAGAATAAGGTACAATTAAGCAATATTTCAGCATCTTATTACAGGGTTTGTCATGTGTTTTCATAATTGCGACTTTTCATTTCGTATTTGCCACATGTCATTTCGTAATTAGTAGATTTAATTTTCAAAAGTATAAGAGTATAAATTTTATTAGTGACTAGTAAATCAAAAACTACATATAATTTATAAGTTTTCAATTAATATTGTTGTGGAACCAATTCTGAGACCTTACAAAGTTTTTTTGATCAAATTTTGGCATAATCATTTATTGTCATTGAGAATGAGTGAGTGTGCAAAGTTTGAAGAAAATCGATTGAGTAGAAGGCCTTCAAAAATAGGTTTCTAAATTCCATGGATACAACACACACATATATATATAGAAAGTAAGTTAATAAAAAGAATGGAAAAATTACTGTAAATTTACATTTATTTTGAAATGGAGGTACTATTAGGTTATACAATAAAAATTGTAATTGAAAGGAATATGATGAAAAATATTTTTCCATGCTTGCTGATATCGATGATACTTAAATTTAAACAGTACAATCATGCACTGCTATTCCTTCTGTCGTACTCGTCAATTCTAAATAAATCCCATTGATAACATATTTTCGAAATAGAAAGAAATAATGAGTGCACAATTAACTAATGAACAAGAGCTTTTGTAAAACATTAACAACTAGTGTGAACCCGTTTCGCCAGGTCTGGCGAATTTTTTTGTTAACTAAATGCCTGTAAGGAAATTTAAAAAATCTAGTTTTTTATAGAAATTATATTTTATTAATTAGAAACTTAAAATTAATTTGAAGTGGTTTATTACATGCCGAAAAATTCGTAATTCTTCAACAATTAGCCGAGTTCCATTGCACAATCCACAATCATGGTCGAGATTTATCCGCTTATCCACCGTGAACTTCACACAGACAGAATGACAGACAGAAATCAATCTACAAGATGAGCCGGAAATCGTATCGATTTGCCAATTTTCCAGTGATTTAATGCGCCATTCCAAACAACATTCTTTCGGAATAAAATTTGAATTGTTCATTTAATTTAAAATCAATTGAATCGAAAATTTGAATTTGTTATTTTTATATTGGAATATTTAAACAAAAATTTAGTAATTTCTTTTTGATTTTTTTTGTTTCAGGAAATCATTATAATAATGCTAATGAAGATTGAAATTTAAAACATTGAGTTTTTGTTGACATATTGATTTTCGTTTTTTTATTTATGTTTTTATATTTCATGTGTGTTATTATTATTATTTTACATAAATAAATAATTGATTTTTTGAACTTGTCGTTTTGCTTATTTTGTTGTACATAAAAATTTTAAATGTTTTTTTTCCAATATGGATTTTAAGGAAACATTTTAGTTAATGTAAAATAATTATAAAAATAATCACAATACTTTGTAAATTTCCCGTCGTTGTTTAACGAATCACTTTAATCGTCGGGAACTTCAGACAGACAGAAATCATAATTCTTTTATAGTATTAATACTCATTTATCAATTTCGACATAAGATTGCAATGGATTTTATATGAACATTTTCAAGTTTATTCCATTTTGTTCAAATATGAAACAGATTTACGATCGTAATTAGGTAAATGTACTTTAGATTAATTTCATTATTTATTTTATTTTTTATCACTAAAAACTAATAAAAAAAGAAATTTGATATTTTTCAAAATGAGATGTAGTAATGACGAAATAATGAGTCTCAAATACGAAATGACGTGACAAACCCTGTAATATCGAGTTACCATTATTTTACTCAATCAATATTTATAAATTCTAAAGGATATATTTTAATTGAATAAACATAAAAAGTAGATGGTATTTTCAGACAGTTGATATTGAAAATAATAAAAGTTAAAAACAAGAGAGTTTTTAATATGATAATAATAACTTACTCCTTCAGCTCCACGAGGTGGTTCATCTTTTTTCCATGCACTTTGCTGTTGAATTCTTTCTTGTGGTTGTGTAGTTGGAAAAGGTTGCTTTTGTTGTTGCTGTTGTTGATATTGTTGTCGATATTGTTGTTGTTGCTGTTGGTGTGGTTGTTGTTGGTATTGTTGTTGATGATGTTGTTGTGGTTGTTGTTGTTGATGTGGTTGTTGATATTGTTGCTGTTGCTGATGCTGTGGTTGTTGTTGTTGATGTGGTTGTTGATATTGTTGTTGTTGCTGTTGGTGTGGTTGTTGTTGGTATTGTTGTTGATGATGTTGTTGTGGTTGTTGTTGATATTGTTTCTGATGTTGTTGCTGTCGATATTGTTGATACTGTTGTACTGGTTGTTGTTGTTGCTGTTGGTATTGCTGTTGTTGTTGTTGATGATATCTCTGTTGATGTTGTTGATGTGGCATTTGTTGCTGCTGATGTTGTTGTTGATATCTTTGCTGAGGATTTCCTTGTCTTGAACCTTGATCCTGAAAGAAATACATTAAATAGATTGAATATATTATATTTACTTACCCCATAACTTTTCATAAATGTTTCGTAATCGGCTCCAGAAGTTTCTTGAGCTCCTTGTTGAGATTGTTGAGGTCTATGTTGTCCAGCCGATTGATCAGTTTGTTCTTCTCTAACATTTTGTGTTTCTTGGTGTCCACTTTCTTGTCCAGTAAACTGACTATAATATAGTATATACTCTTTTAATTTACTAACTATACTAAACATTAACTGATCAGTTTCATAAAGATTATAAATTCTTAAAAATAATAGCAACAATAAACAAAAATACATATAAAGAAGTTAAGTTTTAAAATGATTGTAAAAATAAATAAAATTTTGATACACTCGACAGCCGTCCAACAATCAAAATTAATTACTATCTCCACAATTTTTGACTGAAATAATAATAGACTTTCTTCCTTCACAAACTCTAATATTGTTGTGACGAATATTTGGTGTGTTGATGTTTTTGTGTAGTGTTTGCATGTTTAAATGTTGTGTGTTGATTTGGGATTGTGCCTCTCCTAATCAGATGGATGATCAATATTTTAATTCTTATAATCTGAAACTAATTTATTTAAATTTAGATTTAATATTCAAATTTTTAATTTTGATTATTGTAAATTTTAAATAATTTTATTGATTTTATTTTTGTAAATTTTTAAATAATTAAAATCAAATTAATGTTTAAAAATAATTATAAAAATAATTTTATTTTAGCCAAAAAAAATTGAATTAAATATTTTAAATAAAATAATTTTCTTCAAGTTAGTTCAGACATTGAGTGATGAATTTAAGTGAGAGCAATATTATTGATTGTCATAAAGATGATCAAAATTGTGAATGCAATAAATGTGCTGTCAAATTTGTGAGTTCTCTAAATATCCTTGAGACATTATTGTGGTATTTATTTCTTTATTTTGTGATTTATTGATTTTTAAAAGATTATTCAATTTTTGTACTTATAGTTTTTGTTCGTTAGAATGGCAAGCTCACTGGAAAAAAAGAAAGCGAGTAGAACTTACTCCAATTCTAAAACACGCAGTGTACCAGTACAAACAAAAAAACAATCTCTTGTCACTGCAAAAATTTTGTCATTTCTAAAAGAAATATAATAATTTGAATTTTTTATCCATCATGATTGATTGATTATCCACCAAAATGATTGACAATATCCTTATCTCAATACGTTTCAACTTCCAAACAAGATAAATGAATCGAATTTCAGCAGATAGATGATACCTTGCTATTATGGTTAACTGAAATATCGGAGAATGTTACCACAATTAGCAATGTTACTGTCGTAGAGAAAGCTTAAGAACTTGATGAACGGTTATAAATAAACTTCTTATATTAAAGTCATGAGCGGCTACAAAAATTCAAGCAACTTAATAGAATAAAGTTATACAAAAAGCATATGTACCACTAGAATCAACAGATACCACATTGAACTTTCTATTGCCGCAGTTATCTAAATTTGCCTTAGTGATATCTATAATCTTAAGGAAAGTGGTTCATTTTTTTCCTTTGAACCCTACACAACGCTTGCAATAAATCACATATCAGAACAAAAAAAGTAAAATCTCGTTTGACATTGTCATTTTATGTAAATGCTTCTGGTAATGATAAGCAGAAATCTTTAGTAATTTTGAAGAATGCAAAACTCAGATACTTTGGATCGTCATTTGACCCCAAAACGTGGATCGATTGGTTTTACAATCCATCCGGCTCCAATATCCACCAATTACACAACAATTTGTTGAAGAAAATAACTGGGACATAGAAAAAATCTCTTTCTAACGGGAATGTAAGGAATCCAGATATACATAACAAACTCGTTATGAGAATTCCCATATTGATTCAATTTTTTATTAAATTAATAATTTTGATCATCCTTGAGACAAGCCCTTGTAGAGTTTTCAATCATCGACATCATTGAAACAGAATAAATAATTTTAATCCAATCATCGGAACACTTGAATAATCTTCACTAATAATTTCATTGGCTATGTTGAGTTAAATATTAATTATTCTCATAAATATGTAAAAAGATTTATTCATTTAAAAATAAAATAAATCAAATTATTTAACATTTTACAATGATTTTAAATTCAAAATTAGTAAATCAGAACCATTTACTAAATTATTAATTCTTATCGTTTATGTGAATAAGTCATTCAAAAATCGATTAAAAATCGCAATTTTCAGAAATTTAATCGATTAGGAGTCAATATTTCGGGTCTAAAATTCGAACTAGTGACCCTATCAAGCATGTTTGACTGAATAAGTAACTGGACAAAGAGGAGCATTTTAATGTGTTCCAGTACTGGAGATAAATATTTTTAAATAACAATATAATATTTTATGAGGAGTTAATTTAAATTTGCATTTCACCAAAATAGTTTATTATTTTTTAATTTGTAATTTTTAAAAAAAAGTAAATAAATACAACTTTTAAAATTAAAATGATATAATAAAGAAAACCATCCAAAATTAAATACATATTTAAAAATTAAAAATATATTTAAATAAAAATATATTTACAGTCATAACAATTGATATATTTTAATAAAAATTATGAAATAATTTTAAATAAATTTTAAAATAGATAATAAACGAATTAAACTTTATAATATTTTAAGAAATAATTTTTTAAATAAAAGTCTTATAGTAAATTCAAATTAATTAGTTTTAGGATAAAATTTTATAAAAATTTTTAGTTTAAATTTAAAAATTATTTTATTAATTTGAAGTTTTAGGATTTAAAATTTATTAAATTTTACAAAATGAATTTGAAGTAAAATTTAATAGATTAATTTTTTGGCGAAATAATTGAATTAACAAGAAATTTGTTTAATTGTCTGAATTATTGTCATTAATAAAATTTTGGTGATGAATTATGAGCATTGAATTTGTTAATAATTTTAATCGGTTATTAAAGCCCACTTATATTGGAAAATACAAATTTTTACGCTATTTTTACAAACTTTACGTTAATTTTTCAAAATTTCAACTAATTTTACAAATTTTAAGTTAATTTTACAATTTTTACGCACATTTTTTTACAATTTTTACGCTGAATGGAATATACAATAAAAAAACTATAAAGAAACATTTATTGATAATAAAATTATAATATTTTTATTCATTTTTCATTTCTTGTTTTCTTTTTGTATCAAAATATTTCAAATTCGTCGTAAGACGAATGATTTGAGGTCTTCCTTTTTTTTCGGTTATCGGTTCAATATCTTTTTCAAATACAATACGTATCAGGCATGCTGACACTGTTTAAGCTTCACAAAAGTACAACAAATTCACTATACATCGTATACGGACGCTAATTCCAAGTAAGTAAACACAAAAAGTAGCCGAAATACAGATTTTTAAGTTCATTTATATTTTTAGCATCAAAGAGTCTTTGATATTTTCAAAAAAATGATTTTTAACCGCTTGAGAGTCATACATTAATGTCCATCTTCAAAATTATATTGTATTACAACTGAACCGGATAGATTAACAATCTTCCTCATTTTCTTGGTACATCCAGCATTTCGGCAACAAAAAGTATATATCGTCGTCATCTTGTTATATTTTTTATCTCTCTGAATTCATATTCGACTTCCATCATTATAACTAACTCTTTCCTATGATTTCCATTGGTTTACCGTTCGTTTCTTAATTTCTTTCGTATTATTATTGTTATCCATTTATAGATAAATTTTAATCAATTTTTAATATTGGAAATAAATTTCAAAAACTAATTAATAAAAATAAAAAATCACCAATTTAAAATATTGGGTTGGCCAAAAAGTCATTGCGTTTTTGAGTACGTCCTAATAAAAAGCTTGAAAATATAAAACGATGTGATAAAATTTAAATTCAATTATATATTCTGAAACCTTAATTTTCAGTCTATGTTTATACAAAATATTAATTGATTTTGTTTTAATTTATTACTTTACCGTCAATT